>DF245241.1:0-12489 GCA_000507305.1 Breviolum minutum Mf 1.05b.01 | reverse complement strand
AATATATGTTCCAGGTTCCGGGTCCCCCCCCACCCCCCCTGCCATGGTCATGGTCATAGCCCATCATCCCCCCTCCCCCTGTGGAATGGGTCATCCAACCTCCAACCAACAGCAATGTAACTGTAACTGGTGAGATAAGATGAAGAAAATTGATTTCAAGCAAGACAAGCATGTGTGCTGAAATAAGTTACAAGTCCTTCAAGGATGTAAGTTAAAATCAGATATTGAAAACTAGATCAAATAAGATAACGAAGGGAAAGTAAGATAGATTCAGGATATNATATAGATAGACAGTGATACCCCGCTCCCCCCTGTGGAATGGGTGGCCCTGTGGGAAGGGGTCCGGGTCATCCAATCTCCAACAAACAGCAACGCAACTGGTAGGGTGAAATGAAATAAGTTGATATCAGGCAACGTTAAATTGGAGCATGTCAGCTGAAAAAACCAAGAGACTTTAGATACGGAAAACTAGTTACTCTAAAAGAAAGTTTGACAGGTATCGGTATAAGATATAGACAGATATCAGATTGGTTACCGAGGCTGTCAACC
Organism: Breviolum minutum Mf 1.05b.01; assembly: GCA_000507305.1. Lineage (NCBI taxonomy): Eukaryota > Dinophyceae > Suessiales > Symbiodiniaceae > Breviolum > Breviolum minutum. Next base: position 11,940 of record DF245241.1, on the reverse strand, counting down.
TTTAGGCGGAAGGCAACGTTATACTAGAAGATTAGAAGATTTAGAAGTATATATGATCATTTGACATAGAAGCGGGTGCAACGGCACTACTTCACGATGTCGAAGCCGAAACATTGCAAATAACACGTTTTCGGAAGGTTGGTTGCAGGAAATCCTACAAATTTGCAGGTTTGTGGACCCTGTCAGCCACCCACCGTGCAAGAAACACTGCAAATACCACGTTTTCATGCAGAATGCTGCAAAACGTAGGTTTTGGGACCATACCATGGGGGGGGGGGGTGGTAGCGAACCGCGAACCGGGATCATATATACATATTTCGCATATGTATAAATATAAAAGTATGTGTATATATACAATACGGGAGTATATACTCATAGGCTTTTATTTTTGACTACTGTAGCAGGTTTTTTGATAATACGCAGGTTTACACTCTTTTGTGCTGGTAGTACAGATGTTTCTCATTTGAAGTCGCAGAATGAATAGCCTCACTGAATAGTTCGGGTTTTGCGAAACAGTTTCCTTTTTTCCAACATCATCCTAAAAGGGGGGCGGCTCAAAGTAAGACTTGTTGCTGATATTGCAGAGGCATTTATCGCAAGCCCTGTGAAAGCCAAGGTAGTTGAGGGAAACACACACACATATATATTGTGTATTATTAATGGATAGGGGGGCATATGAATGATGTTAGTTATTATGTTGTTTAATGCAACATACCATCTAATACAGGCTTCAAAGAGCACCAGTTTGAATTAGCTTGATATGTTCTTATTGGCATACCTGAAAACATACTCAGTTTTTTCGGAAAAAAAACAACACAACGACATCTCTGGTGTTTGATTTGATCCGTTTGTCCATTTTTCTCGCATCTTTTCCGTGGTTTCTTCTAGGCGGTGGTTTCAACTATTTTTTAGTTTCAACCCTACCTGGGGGAATGATCCAATTTGACTAATATTTTTCAGATGGGTTGAAACCACCAACCAGTCTTTCGTGGGTTTCTTTCCAGATACCTCAAGTATCGCAAAGTCAAAGCGCTGCTGCCACAACCTACGATGGAACTTCAGCCTGAGGAGAACCGGAGTAGCTGGCCTTCAGGGATAAGTTGGCATCTCATGGAAATGCTAATGATGGGCTTGGCCTCATTGGTGGTTTTGTATAAAATGGATGGAATATAGATGGCATTTGGGGTCCCCAAACCCCAGTGTTTTTCTTGTTGAAAAGTGTTTTTCGTTGTCACATCAGCAGGGAGGATCCATCTATTTCCAACGTTAAACAGGGGACAGTTGGTCATGGTGGTAGGATGAACATGACCGTGGAACCTGACAATCATCCCATTTGAAAAAGAAGATGAAAAAAGACAGAAAACACATCTTCCAAATCTCCATGACTTTGGTTAGGAAAGCGTGTCCTTTTCTGGGGGTGGAAGTACGATGGGTTGCTCGATGAATGAATCAGGTAGTTTCGTGCAGAAAGGGTTTAAAGGTTCACGGGGATGCCCACTCTCCCCAAAGCCACGCCTGCCTGGAAATGAGGCCTTATTATCCACTTTAACCACCAGTGTCGCTGAATTAAATAAGGGCCTATTTCCTTGAGGAAATACATTCCCATAAGCAGGATCAATGTATCGTATATTTACCTACATTTACAATAAAAATCAACTGAATGATCTAAATGTAGGTCAATACGCCTTACATTGATCCTGGGGGATTGGCTTATGTAGGCATAAATTTACATGGACGAATGATAAGGGATCCTATCTCGTTGGCTACTTTTCCTTCGTTCTATCCGTCAAACTTATAGCGAGTGTTTTCCAAGTTTGCAAACCTATAGGATTCATGAGACTGGTTGTTTTTCCATACATACAAATATATATATATATATGTATACACACATGGGTGTGAGGTATTGTTTTTGCATACCTATACATTTGATTGATTTTTGTATGATATTTCATGTATGAGAAATATCATGGAGCTGTCAATGGGTCCATGGGACTGAAGCTGGCCGTTCAGGAGCCAGCAGGGCCTGGTAAAGAAGCCTGGGAGTGGTACGATCGACATCCTGAGAGTTACTTGGGGATGGATGGATCTGGGTCCGTTGGATGCGTCAATGGTGGCTGGGCCACAAGTTGTTTGGGAAAAGCTTCCCAAAAACCCATGGGGATCAATATGTATGGCATATTAGCTTTAAATTACCTACATTTACCCCAGGTATAGGTAAATGATATATGGATCCTATTGGGAAAAAACAGATTTTATCTATATATATATATATGTGTCTACCAGCACCTTCCAAAGGGTGCCAATTAAACCCTAAGGGATGGTACATTGACACCCTTAGGAACCAATTGGCCCTCTTTGGAAGGTCCAGGTATATGTTCATTTTTCTTTTGACATATAGGTCCAGGACGGAAAGGTTGGAGCTTCCAGTTCCCAGGTCACCCTTCCTGGAGTCGACTGTTTGGTTTTCCAGTAGGTAGTGACCCGACCTTTCCATCATCTCTCGGTCGTTTGCAGCCGTTGCCATGTGTGATAGAATTCGTAGGTGTTCTTCTTCCATCACCAAATGTTAAAGAAACTCCGTGGAACTGATATTTCCGTTTTATTTCCACGATACAAATAACAAACACACCCAAGTGTACATTTAAAAAATGAAACTCTGAGTTGCGGTTGGATTTTTAACCAGGTGATGTTTTTTTTTTGGTTTCCTACTAGGATTCATCACCAGTTGAAATTGTTCCAAAGAGCTTGGGTTTCCCACTTGGATTTGTGTTTGAGGTGATGATTTGAAATTGACTTTCCACCATGTCATATCACCGTCAATTCCCACTTGCGGAGTATGATCTAAGCCTTTGTGCAACAAAGAACATCTAAGCCAAACTTAACAGAAATGGCACGCTTGTTACGGTACCCATATGATCCATGTATAGTACGTATATTTACTGTACCTACATTTCCAATAAATTCACGCCAAACGTAGGTAAATAAAGCATACATGGAGCACATGGGGTGTATATTTCTTGGCTTCATCTGGTTTGATCTTGTTTTGGTTTAGTTCTGTTTGTGCTTGGAGAAGTGTGGCGATTTCAAAGGTTTTGTCTATGTGGTGAAGTCTCTAAGACAGTAGTGAATGCACAGACGGCAGCAAACAAACAGAAACACAATTGTTATAGTCGATGTAATGGTGCATCATAAGTAGTCCGGACAAGATAGAAAACTGAAATATAGCAAACATATTTGCCTCTATCTTTACATGCACAAAAAGTCTACAGTATGTGTGTTCGTTTCGCTGCCAGATTTCTGGAAAGATATCCCCGAAATTGGGGGAAAACAACATGCCCAACATGTTGCCTACCACACACGAGGTTACGAAGTGGACGAGGAACAGCATGAGACGCTTGTCCAATGGAAGGGCCCCAAAGTCCACGACAGGGTTTTTCCTGCCATTTTTAGTAGGGGATTCCTATACTGTAAACCTTTCATATGATCCATGGAATGGTATATTTACCTATACATGAATGGTTGATTTTTAGGGTAAACGAAAGGCGTTCTTGTCCTATGCAATGAACGATATAATTTTGAAAGATGAATCATGAATCATTAGAATACTGTACACTACTGAACATCTGTGAAACCTAACTGGCATGTGAAATCAAGAAAGTTGAGAATAAAACACAGAACGCTCACAACATGTCTAGAAATTAGTTTACTTATCATAACTAATCCAGATGCTCATATCTGCCTGCATTTACCCCAAAAAACTACCCAAATGTATCTAAGTAAATACGCCATACCATTGAGCATCTGGGTAAGTGACCAACCAACAAACTACGTGCAAAAATCGTCAGTTTTCCTCCATGTTTTTGTCGTCTTCGCCGGACCTCCGCAGAAGTAGGGACAATTCACGTCACCAAGGAGTGCCACCACGGCGTACAATGATTACATGCAAGGTCTCGATGGCTTTGGGGAGAAGGACGTACCGAATGAGTTTTTTTCGGGGGTTCGGAAAGGGAAACAGAAAAAAAAACAGACATTTAATATATATATATATATAAATATACATTCCTCTGAAACGAGCAGCAAACGCTCCCTGCAAATTGATGGGTGGTTCAGATGATTCATTTCTTATTGGGTTTCTTTTGCGGCCTATATTTTCAGGTGCGTTTAGTTTGCTGTGAGTTTCAGGGAGGGTAAATCACCGAGGTGGGTGAGTTACGTTGATTTTTTTTAACAAATCCAAAACGTACAAATCACTGAGGTCCAGCTTAGTTGGGTTAGTTGGTTGGGGTTCTTGGATCCCTTTTTTTTTCATGATATGTTTTTGGGGGGACGTCGACATGTAGTGAAGAACATGTGTATTTCTCAACTGAATTTGTGGTACGTGCTGGATTTCTGACTTTTTGGATCTACTTGGATGTCCATTGAAGTTAGTAACTAGTTAGTAAGTTGGTCTATAACCTACTTAAGGGACTTATAACCTACTTATATTGGGGTTATAACCCAGGTACTAAGTACCATGGACATCCCAGTAACCATCTCAACTCGCTATTTGTCTGTTGATATCATATGATCATGATTGATGTTTTCCCCACTTCTTAGGGCAGCAAAAAATAAAATAAAACAAGACATCGACGGAAAGCCAGGTTGGTGAATATATGGGTGTTTCATGGTGTTTCCAAAAATGGAGGTACCCAAAAATGGATGGTTTATACTGGAAAACCCTATTTAAATATACTTAAAATAGATGATTTGGGGGTACCACTATTTTCGGAAACACCCATATGATCAATTTTGGCCAGTAGTTTTTTGTTTCTTTGAATCCCTACCCGAGTAGATGATCCAACATTTTCATTTCAGCATTTCAAGCACCACAGATATTTTTTTTGAAACTGCGTCCATCAATATGTTTTTTGCGTCCATCCAAGTTTCATAGGGATTCATAGGGAAAATGCTGGTACCCTTGGGATGGTACCCCTAATAATCAACCCCATATACACCTTATATAGTGAGTATTTGTTGGGTACGGTATATCCCCTTTTAAAGGGCTCCTTGGAGGGTTAAACAGGTAGGGTACCATCCCAAGGGTACCAGCATTTTACCTATGAAAGTTGCAGGAACGCGAGTTGGAAAAGAAAGCGGAGAAACAAGCTGAGTTGAAAGAAGAGAAGCGCCGTATTCGTGAGAAACGCCGTGAGAGTGACGCCAATGCGGCACGCGAGGTGCAGGGCAAAACGGCGGTTTTTGAGGGTGTAGCGTCGTAGTGTAGTTGTGGCGAAGTTTCAACCGGCATTTTTGAAATGTCAGTTTACTTGACTTTTTTTTGGTGTGGTGATTCTTGTGATATCTAAATTGCCACGTTTGTTTTACTTCTTTCCAACCATGCAACAAGCCAATCTGAGTATAGAGTGAGTATAGTATCCAAGCCACCAGATTTGCCAAAGAGTCACCCTGTTTTTTTCTAAGCAAATGTTCGGGGCGACCATCACATGTGTGACCGATTTTTCTCCGTATCGAAAGGTATAAGTATAGCGAAATGATAAAAAGGTAAATCTAATTTAATCAGAGAAATGCAGTTTGGTGAAATACAATCAAATTCACCGTATTGTTTCTTTCTTTAAACCCCATAGCATCCATGTATGGTATATTATATGTATTATATTTCCCGACATTTACCCTAAAAATCAACCAAATGTAATCAAATGTAGGTAAGTATACCATACATGGATTGTATGGGAACCCTACTCCTTGGGTAGATGATCCAACATGTTCAATGCATTGATATTTGATATGTTTTAATTGATACTGTTGATGGAAGAAATCATGCACCACCTGGGATGTATAAAACCTATAGATAATGGGATAAACTACCTATCAGCTGGTGCAGGATTTCTTCCATCAACAGTATGTTTCAAGTGGTTGCTTCATCCTTGAACCACCAAGTAGATGTTGTTCAAATTTCGGTTGGCAAATGTCACTAAATACGTTTGAATCGAGATTTTTCCAGAGGAACCAACAGATCATAGCGAGTTTGTTCACCTTGGATGTTTTTGTTAAAACCCACGGATTCTTGATTAAGGGGTTTCCACTTGAGACTTGCAAATGTTTTGGGCTTGCCAAAACCCTGAAACAGTGGTTAGACAATCTATCTTACCCAAAATCCACTCTTACCGTGTTTGGGTAGGGCCCAAAGAAATGGCATCACGGTTGATTTATACCAGATATACCAGCTAGACAGCTACGGGCGAATTCAAAATCCCCGGGAAAATGAAAGTGGATACCCTGCCAGACACCGCCACCTGTCGTGCGCACAGGTCTTTCGAGATAAGGTGTCCGAATCTTCAAAGAACTACAAGGGAATGAAGTTGCCAAAGGACCTGACAAAATTAACGGCTGGAACACAATAATGGAGGTGGATGGAAGATGATTTTCTTTTTGAAAGGGGTGATTTTTAGGTTCAACAGGTTCATTTTCCGGGGTTTCTGGTATAAAGGTGGTATATCTAGATACTCTCCCTGAAACTGACAGCAAGTTGGCCCCTGAAAATAGGCCTAATGGCCAGGAGTTTTTTTTGAAGCGGTTTTAATTGTGGTGGATGAATTTTTGAGTTAGTGAACAGGGACTAATATCTTTGTGAGCCAGGAAGGGAACTACACTACGCCAACTTGTTGTTTTTCATGTTTCAACCAATGGTTGCAAGGTTGGTGGTTTGTGTTGGTGGCTTACTATCCGAGGTATCAAGTATGAAAGGTTCAAGTACTATGAGACAATAATAAGGTCAACGAATCAACATGAACCACCTTGACCAACTACAATGGGAACTTACAACCTTCATGTTTAGGGATAACTAATAACGCATATTCTTAGAGCCTAAAACCTGTATTGTTCAAGGTTTTGGGGTCCAAAGATATTCATTGGCTGTTTGCCTATCCTGATATTAACAATCCCTGAATACAGCCCAGGACTTGATCCCTAATGTTTTTTGTTCAAGTGAAGCATCTTCAACTGGACGGCACGCGTATCAATTCTTTTAATTCCCTTCCATGACTGCTTGTTCCGAAAGAAACAATGAATACCAAGCAGAAATGGCATTATTAACATGGTAATTATTACACATACCAAATGGTTAATATGCTTGCTTCAATTCCCTTAGTCTTCCATTTGGTATGTATAAAACCATGTAAATAATGGCATATTCAATACCAAGCTTAACTGGTTAGTCAGGTGTTTTTCCAACTAACAGTACCTTCAAGGTGTGCCACCAGTTATGGGGTCAACTTACCAGTTAGGGGTCAAGTTATAACCCCTTTTTCAGTGGAATGCCGTAAACCCCTACTTACAATAAGCCGTGTCGACATCCAGGGCCACCGCCTGCCTGAGGTTTCGATATTTGGAAATCCCCAAAAACCTACCTAAAACACCAAACTTCAGGCAAATTTTGGCTAGGGAAGTAGTTTTTGGCCCCACTTTGTTGGGTTTTTGTAGGTCTTCAACAGCCCTTTTTTCGGCATTTTTTTTTGTCCTTTTGATAGGTCACACCTCCATGACGACCCAATGGATGGATGATTTGTTTGGATAACTTGGGAGTTATATAACTCAAGTAGCCATATTGGTACGAAATTGCTTTGCAACCCACAACATTCATTCTTAGGGGTTGCAACAGATATTTTTTGGGTCCTATAAGCCCATCATTTTTCAAAGGTTTTTTTGGTCGAAAGGTTGATAAGACATGCCCTTGTTTCTGGTACCCATACGGTCAGGTGAACGTGTATATACCTCTTTCCCATAGGATCCATGTCTGGTATATTTACTTACATGAATACGTTGATTTTGATGGTATTCATGTAGGTAAATATACCAGACATGGATCCGTCATGGGTTTCTTAAGTTCTCAGCACATCGCGTTGATCCGCCTCGGCAGGAAAAATGGAACAAGTACCGCTGAGTTGGTTTCCGTTTCCGTCGCTGGATCTGTGCAGATCCAGATTGAGAAGTCCGAGATGAAAGATTGAGGATTCAAAATTCAAGAACATGAAGATTTACTAATTGATTATTTAATATTATTTATGTAGATTTATGTTTCAGATTAGTATATGAAAATAAAATACTTGTTTGAGATGTTTACTCGCTCATAATCCATCTTGGTTGCAACATGTTTTCCAAGTATGTTTATTGGCTCATGACTTTGTATAATGACTGTGATACAAGTATTGACAAATATTTACTTGATGGATATAATCGGTTGAATGGACCATACAGAAAGCAAAGAACTAGGCTTGACAATTAAAAGACACATTCGCTTCAATAACAATTAGCACAAGTCTTTAATCTCTACATGAGGTATCAATAACAACTTGAGCTCACATGTCGAATATATTTCTATACAGATACATGTTTGTTTCTAGGTTTCAATTTACAATATATATATGCTTATATTTTGAAATTTGATGAGCAACGACATGGTCCCCATGTTTTCTTGGGGTCGGGACTTCCCTCGCATTGTAAGCGGGCCGCAACAAAATCACGCAGCGCTCGTGATGAGAGGGAAGAAAAGGATAGAAAAGGTGGCTCGTGGTGCTGGTTTCATCAGGGATCAATACATTACCAGGTTTGGGGGGGATCAAACTTGATGCACATGTATGGTAACTTTCGAGTTTTGACCACTAGTGCAGTGTTTGGGTACGTTGGTACTATAGTGACCCCTGTTCATTCTGAACTGTGGAACTGCTTCGTTCATTCTGAACTGTGGAACTGCTTCGTGAAGAGCATGAATAAGAGAAGCCAGGATGAAGAAATGTGCCATACAGGTTCCTAATATATTACAAAATTTTTATAGTGAGAAAGGAAGGGATCACCAGGTGGTTTTAAAGGTTGAATTTTTTACCAGTTACTAATTACTTGGATTTGTTTAAGGTGAATTTTTACGGATTGTAGCATGGTGAACCACCATAAAATCATAATTTGGGAGGTTTGTTTCTACTTTTTCCAAGCATCAAACGAGACAATCCCAGATTATTCTCACCAACATCGCGAAGGTTGGGGATGAATCGAGGTAGGTTCCCATGAAAAATACATACAGCCTTTCCCTCCCTGAAACTAACAGACTGTTGAGGTTGTTCAGAAATCCGGGACACTCACCAGTTGAGGTTGGTACTTTATCCCATTATTTACAGGATTTTTTACATCCCAAATGGTTGGCCTTGGGATTTCTGAACCATCAACAGTATCCCCTGAAAATGGATGGTTGGAATGATTACTTGTAGTTTCCTTTTGGTGCCCTCGGCCTTTTTCAGGTGCTTTTTGCCGTTAGTTAGTTCTAGGGAGTGTATCAATCTTCACTGAAAAGAGTCGCAATTAGTAGAACTGATTGGCGTCACAATACATATTAAAAATCCACACCAAATCTTTCCATATTGTTTCCACCTTTTTTTTCAAACGTTCGCAACAATAGTGACTTTTGATGACTTTTGACTTTCAATAGTGTACAAAAATAAATCCATAGTACCCTCCAGGGAACTAACATATCCCCAAAAAATGGCATTTTGAAGATGATTTTCCTTTTCCCAAGGTGGGATATGTTAATTCCCTGGAGGGTAAATCTTTCCCGCACCCCTTTGACATTCCTGCAGGAGACTTATATCCTTTGGGATGGTTTATTGGCTCTTCAAAGCCCTCCTGGCAGCGGGATCCAGTGAGCAGCAAGGGTGCAATAGGATCCATGAGACTGGTCGATTTTCCTATATCCCTAGGGATCCAATCACCTTCTGAGAATGGGAATGGAACCAAAACACCTTTCTGAGGAGGTGATTATACACCCCAATCATCATCTGACAAGGTGATTGGATCCTTAGGGTATATACCTGACTGGTTGATTTTTTGTGGCAAATGTACACCCTGAAAGATTGACATGGAACATGTATGAACATGTCCAAAAATGGAGGTTTGGAAGATGATTTTCCCTTTCAATTGGGTGATTTTTAGGTTCCCGTCGTTAATTTTCCAGGGAGTAGGTAAATATGTTGTTCGTCCCATTGATCCGTCATGGGTTTTCGATGTTTTTTTTGTTGAAAGTTTGGAAGGGTTTCTCTTGTTGATGTTTTCTTGGTTGGAGGTGAGGCAAGAAGCTCGACAAGCGGAAAAAAACGTGGAGTTTGACCAAAACACTTGACCACCGTGTGGGATGATTCCCGTGAATATATCTATCCCATATGCTCCGAATGGGACTGGAATATCTACCTACATGAATGGCCGAAATTGATGGTAACTATGTATAGTAAATATTCCAGTCCCTGGAGCATATGGGTATACTGGGATGTCCATGGTACTTAGTAACTGGGTGATTTCACCCGTATATAAGTAAGTTATAAGTCCCTTAAGTAGGTTAAAAACCAACTCACTAGCTAGTTATTAACTTCCATGGACATCCAAGTAGTCCCCCCCGAGAAAACACGGGGTCCTCTCTTCCCCTGTTGCGTCTTCGCGTCTTCCTCCAGGTACGATGGTGTCGGTCCAGCCATCAGCGAAGCTTCTGAGGCTTGAGCGAAGCCACAGATGCTCCACTTGGATGTCCCATGGAAGTTAGGATCAAAGGTTACTAAGTGGACTATAACCGCAATATAGCCCATTGATAAGTAGGTGAAATAACCCATTGATCCAACAAAATTCATCCTAACTTCATGAGACATCCAAGTGTAGGGAATATTTGTGTACATTTGGCATACATGTATGGTACATTATAGATAAATATTCCACTCCCATGCAGCATAAGGGAGTTATATATAAGTAAGGGCAAATAAAAATTCCACTTCTCAGGGTGAAACAACCCCAGGGAAACCCATGTATAAGGCGTTCTACACCCCTGCTATCCAGGTGTTTTTGACTCCATTTATAACTATGTCGGGCTGTTTTGGCCCATCTTGTACACTAGCCGTCGGATATTTTTTGGGGTGGAGGAGGATAACAACTGGTGACTGGGCCAAAATACCGCCTTGTAGGCCTCCAAGCAACTTCCCATCTTAGACTTTGTGGCTGCCGCCTTGCTTCTTCGCATGAGACGTCTGCCACACTCAGCGGGGTTGTCCAAACGTGGAGGGTGAGGTCCGCCGTTTTTCTCCCCAAATGGCTTTAGCTAAAGAAAAGGGGGTAAAACCGCCACGCCTAGATTTTTATTGGTTGCGGGGGGATACTGAAACCTATAGATTCTAATTATATATGTAGTCACGTCTATAGTATTTGTTGTTTTCTTCTTCTGATTTTTTGCTTTTAGAGTGGATCCACAAAGGGAGAAGTTGTGCGGTTTTAGTGTGCTACAAATAGAAGGCGTTATACAAAGATACAGTATGTATGGACTTCTTAGGCAAAAGCTCTCACAGGAGTCTCCAAAATGATCACAACAACTCAGGAAATTGGAGGTTGGCAAAGTTTGGAAGATTCCTCATGAAAGATGTTCAAAGATCGGATGTTTTTTTTGTTTCCAATGTTTGACTTTCAAGTGAACATGAGAGAGGAGCAGGTCAGGAGCTTTCATGATACTAAATGTCAACTAAGCTCACGAAAGGAGCTTAAAACGACAAAAAAAATGTTTACCCTAAGAATCCTTGTACCCTTATTTCGCAGGGTTCTTTTGGATCTCCAAACCACCAGTTTGAAGCTCCTATGATTCTTAAGGTATATTTCCGATTTCCCAGAATCATGGTTCAGTGGAACATGATCCTACCCTAAAAATCCAGGTATATCCTAAGAAAGGGATTACAGATTACACCTAAAATCCTACTCTGAGGATGGGATTGGAATCCGAAAAATCCTACTCTAGGAATGGGTTTGGATGCTTAGGGCTATTTCAAAGGATGCGGGTGAAAGCCTTGAAGGTCTTCCCCACTGGTTCATGCCTGCTTCAGTGAAACCTGACCAAAATGATTTGAATTTGCCAATACTTGGTTGGTTGTG
>DF245240.1:0-19446 GCA_000507305.1 Breviolum minutum Mf 1.05b.01 | reverse complement strand
ATACTCTGCTCCAGCTTTGAGGGGAAGGGATTACACAGCTTTTAGGGTAAGGGATTACGTTATCTAAACTTAACATAGACATATCCCCCAAAAAATGGGAGTTGGGAGATGATACTTTCCTTTTGGGGAGTTTGTTTTTTTTCCAGGGGGGTTATGTTAGTTGGTTTCAGGGAGGTCTCCCAGGTCTTCCCAAAGAAATTCAGACCTTCAAAGGTCAAGGACCCCTGTCCTGGCATCTTGAAAGCCTTCGCGATCGATTTCCAAGCCTGCATCCCACAAGCGACGCAAATTCTCCGTGTAGGCACCCGCACGGAGGAGAAGACCAATCACCGTTTCCACCTGAACAAAATGCATTACCCTTTTCTGTATTCTGTATTAAAGAGAGGGAAAAACTGACAATTGAGAGGCTCCTGAGTGAACAAAATGTTAGATGCGCAAACTCTCTTTGCAAAAAAAGCTGCTGAGACATGAATTTCAAAAATAAGCGTCATCAAAAACCAGCCACAACAAATGGGCAAATTTTTCGCACAAAACGTTTCTTACATCACCTCCAAGCAGAACATCAAACGGTTCCTTCAATGAACCCCCCCTATGAATTAAAATCATCTTGCAACAAGCTGACCATAGCTGATCAGGACAGATTGGGACAAGAAAACAGTCAACCGACGAAACACTTTGGAGTTCATTGCACGGTGCAAGAAATGCCCCTGGCTCACCTCGTCTTCAGCACCAGCAATAGCATCACGGATTCGTTGTTCATCCCGCGGATTGGAGCAATGAGCCAAATTCAAGGATTCAAATTGCATCATATCCTTGGAATCTCCACTGAAGGGAAGGTACAACTTAAGTGATCTATTTTATATGATCTATCCTGGATATACATTGTTTTTTGTTTTTCCCTGAGCCGGTTTCAAGCTTGATGGAAAGATGTATGATGGTTTATTGGGTCAAAAATGGAATTACCCTATAGTATAGCCAGCAACTGAAACGCGTGTTTAACCCAATAGTGAATCTAGTGGATGGGAATGGGCTCTGTTGTTTCTTTTAATTGGAAGTCGAGCATATATCCTGATTGATTGAAAGAGGTCTCCAGCATAGATTATAATGTTCATCACCTTCAAGAAAGAGAGGGAGAGATTGTTGATTGAGAGGGAGGATTTCTCAGTAATTCGACATGATTCAACTAGAGGAGTTCCCCGACTTAATCATAAAGACCGGTTGTCTCACCATTAAAAAAAAAACAAATATCCCCAGCTCCTTAGACTCCCTATGCCCGGCTACAAGACAAGCCATTATAAACCCTGTTTAAAAAAAACGATGATCAAGGTTTAAGACATCCACTTCTGAAAACCACTCTCAGCAAGGAGAAAAACACCTAGCTGGCCACACACGGATGCAGCTTGGACTCTCTTTGCCGGTCAAAGCCTGTCTTTTGAATTTTGAGGAGCACCAGCACTGTAGCCACGATGGCATTCACAATTGTTAGTTGCCTCGCGAATCTTTGGAGCAAACAGCGAGGTGTTGAGCGGAGCTCAAAACATGTTGTCTAAAACACGGCACCTGCAGCCAGACATATATATATATATACATCTGCATAGTAAAATAACAATTGCAAATAAATTATCACTACAACATAAATGAGTATTTTGTACCTATGGTTTAATTCCAATATAAATACATGAAACATACTCGTAATTTGAAATGCTGTATAACCATAAGAACAAATATATTACAGCATACGATCGCAAGCACACGAAAAAAGATAACACGACTAGAAAAAAACATAGACATATATGTATATATCTAGGCAAACATACGAAAAAAAATAATATGACTATATGCACATTATCAAGCAAATATATAGACGAAGAACCGTGTCCACATAATACAGTTGCCCTCCTTATGAACGGTTCTTCCCTTGACAAAAAAAACACTTGGGATTCAAGGATTCCAGCTGAGACCATCCAGTTGATATGGTAAATATCCCATTATTTGCAAGGCTTTATTCATCCCAGGTGCTTGTTTGGGATTTCTGAACCGTCAATATCATTGAATCAAGAAACGAGAACCAACCATAATTGCAAATGTCCGCAATCTCTCTCTTGTAAAATTCTCTCCGGCTCTCGTCGTTCTCGGCCAAACGACTGTTAAATTGTATGTCATGGTAATCCCATGATAAATCCTGAGCAACCCACCGGCGGCTCTATAGTTGCCGTGCATGACTGATGTGAAGTTTTGTCGTCCATGACTGATGCAGAATTTTATAGAACTTCAATACCATCAAAACAGTGTTCAAAACCCTGCGTTTCATTTTACATCGGGTGTTGTACTCCCCAGTTGTATTTCCGGAATCTGATGACAAACCATCATGTGAATAATGAAGCTGAACGAAATGAAATGGTGAAATGAAATGGATTGAAATGGAACAAGGGTATCACATGAGCATCGCTGTATCGCACACTGCGCAGGTATCTATTGCTGCTTCATCACGAGCTGACGACTTGAATGATGAAATTGCTGACAAGTTTCAACCAACAAAAAAGCACATCCAGTGGCTGTCAAGCACGTCATCATGCCTCAAAGACGTCTTTTCATAAGGGCTTACTAAGGGGCGAATGGTGGTTGTCAACCATATGTATTCACCTCTTGATTCTGGTGTGGAGAGCTTTGAGAGGGAGCAGCTAGGATTCCCACCGCTCACGCCCTTAGTTCTGGTGGGGTAGCTTTATTGGGGGGCTTGGTAGGTAGAACATGATTGAGTTGATGGTTGCGCTACCCATCTGCAAAATATGCCCATCTGTCCCGGAAGATAAAACCGATTCTTCCAGGACCTCCTGGTCTCAAACTCTGAAAAACGGGGTGGGTGAAGAAGGCTTCCGATACATAAAGGTTTGTGACAACCCCTATCCAAAAATGTCAGTTCTGCCACAGTGAAGTTTATCTCGCCATGACACGGAGTGTCCAAGGCTTTTCCAGGAAGGGAAGTACCAAAAGCCTTGGCACCACAGTGTCACAATACTGGTGGGAAGACTTGCCCACATTGCCCTTCGATTCTGTCACAGATGCAAATCCCAAAGGCATTTGAACCATCAAAGGTGATCAGTGATTGGTGTCTTGATGCTTGAGTGTTTGTAAAAACTGTTGGACTTTTTTTCAGCGGTGAAAGTCCTAGCTCTGCCTCACAGTTGGTGTCAATGATTCTCGCCGAGACACTGAGCAATGACTGTAAGAATGCCTCACATCCAGAAATGACGAACCCATTAAAAAAAAACAGTGAACAATGACCAAAAAGATCTCAAGTTTTTTTGGCATTGACTGCATGCTAACTTTTTGGCTGTTTAATGTTTTTTCAATGATGGTTATCAGTCTTGGCTTGTATTGGTGCGTTGGACTTCGATTTGGATTTTATGGGAATTGCTTTCGTAGGGGTCCATGGACGGATTCTAATTCACCAAGCATCGGAATGGTGGAAAAATAGGTTCCACTTGTTCAGGAGTATATTCACATGTGTGACATCATGGAATATAATAAATGTACTTATACATGTAATGGAATCAAAATGGAATGTATTCTTGGAAAAACATCTCATTGAAATTTCAATCTGTAAACAAACATCGTCAAGACTTGCAGTTTCCTGTTTTGGGACTCGTAC
This sequence comes from Breviolum minutum Mf 1.05b.01, assembly GCA_000507305.1. Lineage (NCBI taxonomy): Eukaryota > Dinophyceae > Suessiales > Symbiodiniaceae > Breviolum > Breviolum minutum. Next base: position 15,794 of record DF245240.1, on the reverse strand, counting down.
TTGCCCGCAGGAATTCTGGGGGGTCTTGTGGGAGGTATGTATATAACCAGGATTCCAATGATAGTTGTAGTGAGCAAACAGATCAATTGGTAGAACTGGCTGGCTAGTCAACCAAATCTGTTGCGCTTTTCATTTCAGTACCTGTCTAAATCAATGTCCGTGCTTTACTTAAGACAAACATGTGAAAACATGTTCGGGAAAAAAAATCACTTTCACACATCTTCCAAGCACGTCCCCACATTGGGTTCTTTCAGCATTTGGGGTTACCAATCTGTTTTCCAAAAAGGTTTGGTTCTGTGCATGCCAAAGGAGCGATACACAAAGGCCACCCAAGTTTGGTAGACCACCCAGTTTGGTAGAGCACCCAAAGCAGATGGTCCAACGTGCCTCTTCCAAGGCATCTTAATCGCTTAAAACAACATCTACCTACTGAATATGCAACACCTCCAACGGGCCTTGGGACAAACATCAAAAAAAAGATACATTGCACATGTCTAACTAATTATTTGCCCATGTAAACAAATAGCCAAGGATAAACATGGAATGGAAGACTTTATAATCATAAATAAATGCTATGATATACTGACATCATCTAAAATTCCAAAACATATTCGAAAATTAATGTGAAGTAAGAAAAAATATGGACAAAAACATGTAAGTATCATATAACATCTTAAGAATTGCATTCTTGTCAACAACGGCTTTCACACCGCAACTCCCAGCAGGCACCTGAATAGGAAGAACAATGGTATGCCCAGCAAAATTCCACAAAGCATGGGAATGCCAACGTTTTTGTTCCAGCATTTGCAAGTTTCTGCTCGATGGGGTTTCACTGGTAAAAGGTAAATCTTGTTCCACTTGACCCCAAGATATGCCTCCATCTTGTAAAAGGCGGAGCCCAAATCATGGAGAACAAAATGCGTACAGTATATTAACACAAATTAATTGTAGGAACATTCAACCATCCTACCCAACATAAAGCGCAGTTTTCCAGGGGGACCAAGAAAGCACCTTACATGACAAAACAATTGCAACATGATCGTGCAAAAGCACAGGGTTGGCAAAGTGGCTGAATATCGTTGAATGTCTAATGCGCAACCTATCCAATCTCACCCCAAAATTCACAACAAACAAATATAAGTTCTCTCAGTAGCCGCTATAGCCTGGTCAATGCTGTTCAAACTTGGTGAATTGCCCGGCGTCATTCAATTTGAACCATAGTGGTTTATCAGCAGGTATCGCCAGGAATCCCCATATAGTTTAAGGTGAAGAATCATATCAAGAAAATATTCAAGATACATCAAACTGGAGGCAAACTAGCTCTGAAAAGCTTGCTTAGTGGTTTGGAAACTTAAAACCAAACCGAACAATGTAACTCCGGAGCTGTGAATCTCTCGCCTCATAGACACACCAAAGCCTCGAGTATACTCCGACGGAGGGATTAGGGACCACCAGTAAGTGCGAGGCCTTCTGCAATGCCAATGCAAACCTTAGCCAAGAAGCATGGAACAAAACAAATAAATGAGTGAACAGGATAAATCAATGAAGTTCTGCAACGGTGGATGGAATGAATCTCCCCTTGACTTCTGCCATGAAACATGACACTTACAAGTCAATGGATCAACCAATGGTAATCTGTTGGGCTACAAGACCAGTGGTTTAAACATATGCGGTTTATTTCTCTGGGATCCATGTGGTGCTCATCCTTTTCAATGCAAGATTCCAAACAACAACCCAAACCAAACACAGAACTACCGCCTCTTCGAATGAACATTGACAACTACATTGTAACTACATAACCTTGAAATCAGCTGTTCAGTATGACCATCCCATACCATCTGCAGATTTTTCACCACACCAGTGTGATATGACCAAATTTCCACAACAAACATGCACCGTATCAAGCCTGGATGGTCAACATCTGCAATCCACCCCAAAACAAAACACATGGAGAAACACTCCTTGTAACAAGTTGATGCATGTTTAACCTACACTTTGAAATCTGCACATTTGAAGCCTCAAGGAATTCCAACAAATCTTGTCGATGTGATGATAGCTGGTGATTACGTCTACTCAGCTTAGTGGCTAAGAACTTGGATCATGTGATCTATGGGAAACCATCAGAATAAAACAATCACTTCATGGAAACTAAGCTGGCCAAAGGATGCCAAACTCGATCACACCGTCAGAACTGCTGGTGGTGTACATGGATCCTATGGGTAGGGGAGTTGACCTTCCAAAAATGACCTTCCTTGCACCAAGAGACGCTGTTTTTGTCAAATCGCCACCCAGAAATTCGTCCAAATCCAGGTTTTTGGGGGTTGGCCAGGAGACCTCAGGTTTGGACGGAGGAGGAGGAGAGCGCATTCAACAGCAACTTCCCCAAAATGCAGGAAACAACTGGGGGTTTCCTAAAATGATGGGTTTCCCCAACAACCCCATGGGTTTTCCTACTAAAACTGATCATTTTGGGGTGTGAAATGGGGGGTACCACCATTTACGGAAACACCCAACTGGAAACACTACTGGTTTTGGTTTTGGGGGTGATTTTCCAAAACCAGCCATCTCACACCAGAAAAAACAACAAGAACATCCCAAGTTGTCCATCCGAAAAACAAGTAGCAATCAATCCACAATTGAATCCATTCAAGGGGCAGCAATAGAGATTGCGACGTTGGTGGATTTGAGGCCAACCACGATTTACTCCACGTTTCAGGTGAAAAATGCCACCATGCCAAGAGTGGGACACAAAGACCTGAAGAGGCCCCACACCAAATGGCTCTTGCATGTCTTGCATATCTTATCTTCGTTCATTTGATTCATTTAGGCAATTTCAATGTTCAAATGCATGTCATTGTATCATGGTACATCCAGCAATTTGGAGATCTTGGGGTTCTTTAGTTACTTTAGTTGTCCAGCTGGTTTGAACATATGGACGAAACTATTACCATCCCCAAACCCTAAGGACAGGATGCCCATCTGGAGCTATAGTGGCTGAGAAATGCTGGTTGATTCTCAGACTTGTTGCTGCATGATGACTAAGCCTGATTGGAGGGAAGAAAGCAAATAAGCTATTCTGTTGGATCCAGTGTCAATACATATGTGTACATATTTTTATGTATATCAATATGCGCAATCATGCAAATATTTCACACACTTGTTGGACTCTTGAAGCATTCTCTTGCTAACTATTTTCTCCACCACCATTTTGAAAAGGTGAATATATGCCTTACCAGTCCGTGTTAGATGGCTATAAATTGGACACATGAAATCAATGTAGACAGTTTCATTTGAAGAGGATCCCTGCTTACTCTGCTTACTGCCGACTCCCACCACATATGGGGATATACCAGGTCCCCATGAACTGGTTGTTGAGAGGATGGTGCCTCACCTCGCAGTCCAAGCCGTTCGGATGTTTCATCAGTGCATAACTCATGCCACCCGCTGCACGTGTACGTGGCTTCACCACATGTGTGTTCACATCCTCAAGAGATTTGTCGAGGTCCAGGTTTGGCCATGAGCATGCATGGGGGCCACAAGTGAGCATAGTTGACTTTTCATGTCAAGTTGAGAAAAATCTGACCATTGACTTTGGAGATACACATGGTTTTTTCTCTACTAAATTGAAATTTGTATGTGTTTCTTTTCGGGTCGTTTCAGGATTATATAGATTACATAGACATGATTTATACACGTCATGTCAATAACAGGATTTACCACCCATGTTTGCTGGCAGCACCTCTGGTACTCATCCCTAAATCCATCCAAGCCTCTTGCAATCCATGAAAGACATAATAGCACAAAGGTAGGCTTGAAAGGCACAAAATGACCATGTTGTTTAAACTTTTGGATGTGAAAAAAGGCAGCGCCAATATGTTTGGATCTTGTCATCTCACATTACTTGTTTGCATAGCTGTCCCACAAACGGTGCAAAGTAAAGATTCGTCAGGGACAGGGACCCTTGCAACAAGTATTGGACTATAATTGCTGTTAGTCACTGCATGAATTACTAATCGACCCAGAATACACCGCACCGCAATCGATTATTTCTACCAAGGATCATAGAGGTTTGGACCATGATGTGCGTTCCAATGCAGCGGATTAGGATGCTGAGGGTTTTCGGGTATCTCGTTTGCATGCCAACCTAAGAACCATGTCTGTGTCCATTCTTTGTGGTTCTTCGGGAAACATTTGGCAAGTAATCCAAGTAGTTTAAAGCTGAAGGTGGCACACTGTCTCCGTTGAATTTTCGGAAGTGGCTCTCAGCCTGCATTGGAAACACACTACTGTATACACTCTTGGTTCGGCGGTCAGCCTTCAATGGTCCTCGCAGTATTAAATATTTTTTTGCAGGGGCATCCGACGGTTTGCCCTGTATGTGGCCAACATTTGCTGGAGGGATGGTCAAAAAAGGAGCATGAACGCAAACTGTAAAACTTTTGTTTTACCAACAAAAAACAAAAAGCAATCAACATTCAATGGGTCAAACGATTCTAATTGGAAGAGGCTACCTTAGTAGGAAATTGACAGGAACAAGCCAAACCCGAACAAGCTCTGTTGCAAAAATAACTGCAAAATTTGCGATGTCCACAGAACCCAGGGACAAAAAAAGACCTCTTCCACGAACTCATCAAATTCAGCCCGTGTGATACACCACCGCTCCGGTGGAACACGCCGATGTAAGTCCAAGGCCAAGTCCATTTTGGAGAAAAGGATGCGGCTGCGGTGTTGGATGTGATACAAACAAAGTCTCTTTGTCTTTCTTTGGCCGGGAAATTGATTTTTTGAATGGCATGGACTCTGTGTTGAGACATGGCACTGTCATGTACAATGAACTTTGTGACTCATTCTGCATTTCAGAAGGGAATGGCATGGAAATGAGTATCTAAGTGTTCACGGCTGGCGAAAGAAACAAGTCCAAAGCACTGGCACTAATGCTGCGAACATACCAGATTACAATAGAAACACTGACACAATTATTCCATGTGTCTAATGTGAAATAGCTTGTATTGGCCTGTACATGCTTGAACTGTATAATAAAATAGATATGACCGATCGTACCGTCCCAAACCGGTACTCAATGAGCTAGCTCGCCACGTGGGAAACTATTTGTCCGCTGATCTCTGGTATGTCAAGGATCTTCAATCTTAATGCTTGGGTGCAAAATGCACGGACACGCAATTTGCATGATGTCACTCACATGCAACATGGAATTGATGCCAATTGAACACCTATTAGATACCTAGATAGTTGTGTAAAAAGTTGTACCATTTGTCAGATTTTGCTCGCAACATATGCCAGTGTTAAACAAACTTGAATGATGGTGGCACATGGGTCCCCACCCACCGTTGGGTCCCTTCCCACCATTCGACATCCTGCCTAAGAAGCTGGGTAAAGGCCAAGGAAAAGACATAGACCAAGGTCACCTTCAAACGATGTTGCATTGATAACATAGCTTTCAAAAGCCAACAAATCGCCCCAAAAAATGCAGGGGACCAATTTGGGAACCTGGGAATGTTAGGTAAATATGCCATACCTTGAGTGTCTGGGTACAGTATAGTTCCTGTAATTCATATTTAGCAAACTATCACAAACGGATCCAAGAACATGACTCATGAAGTCATGGACCGTCTTAGTATCAAGCAGCGACAACTCATATGGATTCTGGCAACTCCATGCAAGTTTTTAAACGACAAATGTCTTGTTTTATGTTCATATTTTCATATTAGCTTTCCCAAGAACCTGCAAAGCACCCACATCCCATACTGTCTGAGGCACCAGAAGTGACAAAGCACAAATCACCGAGCGGGAGGCCACACCCATTCCTTGAAATAGGATCCTTAGATGCTGGGATCATAGGAAGATGGGTCTAGAGAACTAAACAAATGGTTGGATTCTGATGGTCAACCAAGCGGATCCTACAGTACATTCTAAGTGCAGGTTTCACAACCAGTAACCAATAAGGTACTATTTCCATGAACACTTTTGGCACAAGCCCCCCCTCGGTGATAGTGATTGTCAAAAAGGGGACTGTTACCTTTGCGACTTGCATGGTAGCGGAGCCGCATTTCTGACTAGTCGGAAGAAGTGCGGCGGCAGAGCTAGAGGAGAACTACGAGCCGAAGATCCAGGGAGTGGTCTGAATCGGACCAGTTTTGGGAAGTGACAACCTAGCATCTAGGAGCAATGACTGTCACGAGAGGAAAAGACAATGTGCCAAGTTGGGATGGTAGCCCGGCAACCTGGTCTGAGTATAGGAAGGCAGCCTACATGTACGAGGAAACGGTCAAGTGGGAGAATCGTTACTTGTGTGGGCCACGTCTTGCGAATGAGCTCACCGGGTCAGCCAAAGCAGCCATAGCCAACAAGAAGAGAGGATGGCTCTCACACCAGGATGGGGTAGCCAAACTACTCAAGAGCCTTAGAAGTGTCATGTCAGAACCTGCACTGCCGGAGATTGCCAATCAGCTCAAGGTGTACTTCAAGATGTTGAGACGACGTCGTGGGGAAGCTATGTCAGCCTTTTGTGTTCGGCATAGGGAGGAGTACACCCGAACCTGCAAGGCATTAACGAGGGTGATGCGGGAGCAACGGACCTTGCAAGACCAAGGAAAGACAGCATGGCACTCAGGTAGGAGAGCTTCGAAATCCACTCAGTTGACTTCTGATGCCTTAAGCACTGCTGGACCTTCATCGAGGGGGGGTGATTCGGTTCGGCAGCAGCATCCCCAACGAGAGACAGAACAAGGGGAAGAAGGTGATGGAGCCCAAGAAGAAGAAGATCAAACTGGTGTGGATGACCAGGACTACTATGATGAGTACTGGGACCAGTGGTGGAATGACGACTACTGGTGGTGGTGGCAAGCAGAGGACTACGACCAGACATCCTCCATGGGTGACAGCGATGATGATGAGGAGGACTTCATCGAGATACTTCCAGATGCCATCAAGGGCTGGCTTCTTCTTGAGAAGGCAGGACTTGACCACATGGAGAGGAATCTGGTTCAGAGTGAAGTGAGAGGCAACTTCTCGCTACAGGCCGTGGAGAACTCTTTGCGGAGCCACTTCACGGATGATGCCATCAAGAAGAAGGACGGAGAAGCCAAACATGCAATGTTTGGAGATGACGAAGATGGAGGAGATGAACCTCCATGGGAAGAGGATGAAAGCTTCTATGAGGATATGACTGAGGAGGCAGTGATCATGTACCAACAAGCTAAAGATGAAGAACAAGAAGCCTGGGCGTTGATCCAACAAGGTCGTCAAACGCTCAAAGAGGCACGAAACAAACAGCATGAGGTGAAGATGGGTCGTCGATTCTATGACTTTGGTGGGAAGAAGTCAGGCAAGGGTCACGGCAAGAGCAATCAAGGAAAGGGATTCGTAGGTCGTTCCTACGGACCTTGTGCGAGATGTGGAAAAGGTCATGACACTCAATACTGCCCCCAGAAGAAGAAGGAAGAGGCACCAAAGAACTTTGAAGCCGAAGAGCAATCAGAGTTCATCTACGGATGCCAGATGATTGAAGAGCGAGGCACGGCATTTTGCTGGACAAACCTCGAGAAGGATACCTTGACAACGAGTGATGTTGTGAAGGCCGGTTTTGGTGTTCTGGATGGTGGAGCTACGAAGACGATGGCTTCAGTGGCAGCAATCGAATGTCTCCAGAGCATATGCCGAGAACGAGAATTACCAGGAATCACCAAGGTGGACTTGAGCGAGAAGCCAACGTTCGGCTTCGGGAACAGTGATCGCAATCAGTGCGTCTCTACATGCTACTTCAAAGTTCCAACTACAGAACAAGAGATGAGCCTGAAGATTCATGCTCTAGACCAAGGACAAGCACCGGTTCTCATCTCGGTAGACTCACTACGAAAGATGGGTGCGCTGGTTGATTTTTCTACGGATGAAGTGATCTTCACCAAGATCAACCCGAAGAAGTTGGTGAAGATGGCCCGCTCAGCGGCAGGTCATCAGCTGATTCCACTGGCGGCAGATTTCATGGAAGGGGGTGTACAGTTGTCGCATGCAGTGACGTCACTGCGAGCCCTTGTACAGGAATAGGATGGCAAACTCAGCTCAGATATGCCCAATTCTGAGTGTGAGGCAAAAGAGACAATGGGTACTCAGGGTTTATCATCGCAGGACTTCACGAGTGTTGAAAAAGTACGGGTCGCTAGAATAGGAGTAGGAGACACGGAACATGATGAAGACCAATTCTTTCATGAAACGGAGAAAAGTAGGAGTAAACACCAAGGTAGTTCCCCCAGTGGGTCACGGGTTGAAAACTCGCCGTCGAAACAGCAAGCTTCTCAGGGAAATCAAGTTGTTGGACTCTTAGGCCCCTCACTTGTGTCTCCATCGCGTCATGGCGTCGAAGACGGGATATCCAGAGGCAGCAGTGATCACGCAATCAGAAAAGATGAAGTCACACTACCAGATGACCAAGGCGGAGTGCATTGCAGAGCTCAACTACTTCTCAGTGCTGGTGAATCCGAAGGACTACACACTTCCAGAGATGAGGGTGCTGGTCCGAGAGAATCGGGAACATCAAGGACTGTTGAAGCCCAAGGTGAAGCAGGGCGACATCATGAGTGTGATCAACAATGCAAAGAAGGACGAGTTGAAAGAGATGTGCCACAGCCGACAGGTCACGCTGATGGACAAGCCATCAGTGGGAGAGATGCGTTTGCTGCTCAAAAACTGGGTGATCCAACACGGCACGGCGGAGACGGAGTACGAGATCGGAAAGTACAAGGGCATGCAGTTCCACGAGATTGTGGCTCAATTTCCGGGCTACGTCGAGTGGGCATGCAAAGAGGTGAAGAAGACTCACGAGTGCGACTGGAGGCTTCGCCAGTTTGTGAACTGGGTGGAGAAGGTCGACATGGATGTGGACGAGTTGGCTCAAAAGGAGAGCTTCATCAGCATGGCCGAGAAGATCCAAGGTGGCAAGATGACACACCCAATATCCTCTACGGCAATGGTCAATAAGGTGGGATCCAGCTTGAAGAGTGTGGACTCTGCCAGTCAGGCAAGCAGTGTCTCTCAACAGATGCTGGATCAAATGAAGAACATGATGGAAAAGATGGAAGAGATGCAGAGCCAACTCGACGAAGTGAAGGACCAACGGAAGAAGTCCAACACCAAGAAGGCTGCCGACTCCGACGGCAGCTACGAGAAGGTGCACCAATGAGAGCTAGCTACGAGCCGGCGACGTGTGAATCTAAGAATGATTCCGAACACTTCCTTTCTCCCCAAAAATGTAGGTCTTTAGAGGAATGTGGGAACCATATCATACCACTAGCTTGGGCGTCCGTAAGAGATGCTAATCGGCTATTTCTGGTAGAACTTGCATGTTCCCCCGACTCTGTGTTGACCAATGAAGCTTTGGGAAAAGGGTTGACTGCGGAAAGATGTTCCATCTGGAATGGATATGATCTCACGACTGGTGAAGGGGTTAGGAAAGCTGTTAAGTTTGTTGAAGATAGGAAACCCCGATATTTGTGGATAGCAACGGAGTGTGGTCCCTTTTCCCCAATTCAGAACTGTAACCAGAAAACGGAGAAACAGAGACTGGAACTTCAAGAGAAACAAAGAAACGCTAGGAAACAGCATGTTGGGGGCTTGGTGGTGGCCTATGCGGCGGCTCGGATCGGAACGGTTGTGTGTTGGGAATGGAGTAGGCGATGTAGGGCATGGAAATGGGACATGATGGATGAATGGCGGAGTAGGTGTAACACGACGACGGCCATTATTAGTGGTTGTAGGGTTAAACTGTTGGACCCCAAAACTGGAAAACCCCTGGGTAAAGAGTGGCGGATTGAATGTACTCATCGGGGGTTGGCGGAAAAACTTCATACCACTTGTGAGTGTCCCAAACAAGCCGGGGTTCATGCTTTGTGTGAAGGGAATTTGACGAGGAACAGTGCCTTTTACACCCCTGAAATGGCTAAGAAAATCATTCATCACATGCGGTTTGTTGAGGATTTGGAAACCATCTCTCATGCGGTTCATATTGACAAGGGTTATGAACATGAGGATACCATGAATCAGGTGTGTAGTCAACTTCCTTTTGAAAAATGTTGGTGTAAGAAGATTCACAACTGGAACCAAGAAATAACATGTGCACGGTGCATGATTCATGAGGGTCACATGGTTTTTGCGGGTGAAGCGGCTATTGATTTAGACCCCGATGAGCCTGATAGGAACCCCGATGATCAACAAGACCCCAATGGTTTTAGTGAAAAGGAAAAAAAAAGAATCATGAAAAATCTCAGTTTGATACATAGTTCCACTGGACATGGTAGCTACCATTTGTTGCTCAATGCCCTACGTAGGAGAAAAGTAGATCCCAGGGTTTTGAAACTCGCCGAAACCTTTCGGTGTAGTGCATGTGAGGAGAGAAAACGACCTCACCCACGGAAACAGGCAAACCTGAAGATTCATACAGAACGTTGGAAGAGCATACAAATAGATGCGGCTTTTTGGAGACATCCAACAACAAAGAAACAACATCAAGCAGTGTTTCTCATGGACGAGGCTAGTCGTTTTCTTGTGGGTGTTTGGATTCACACGGACGGAAAACACGGAGTGAAGGCAAAAGACTATACGACCACGTTCGAAAAACATTGGAAGCCGTACTTTGGACACCCCGACGTTATCCGAATGGATCCGGAGGGTTCGTGGCGATCAAAGGAAATTTGGGACTATTTTCAACAACAAGGGATCATGTTAGACAGCGTACCAGCAGAAGCGCACTGGAACATGTCACATGTGGAACGGTGCATTGAATGGGCGAAGGAATTTCTGACCAAAACGACATTGGAAAGGGACGACGTGGAGGTTGAACAACTTCTCTCACAAGCGGTGTGGACTTGGAACCACCGGGAGGTGGTAAGAGGATACAGCCCTTTTCAACATGCATTGGGACGATTACCGGATAGTGATGGGCGGTTTTTCGAAGATAGAGTTCACAACTTGCCGTTGGAGATGATGCAACTACCGGAGGGCGAACACGAAACGGCGGAGGCCCTGAGGGCATCGGCGGAAAAGGCGTTCATTGATTGGCAACTGCAAGAGAAACTCACAAGAGCTCGGAACTCACGACATCACAAACTCAACAACTTCGTCCCGGGAGATCTCGTGTTTTACTGGCGAACGCAAATCTTGGGAAACGAGAGTCACGCATGGAACAGAGGAAACTATGTGGGTCCAGCAAGGGTACTGGCGGTCGAGACACGGCTAGACGAGGACCACAGACTCAGACCAGGAAGTGTGGTGTGGCTGGTAAAGAACAACAGACTGGTGAAAGTGGCGGTGGAACAACTGCGACACGCATCATGTCGAGAAGAAAATCTACATGAGCTCGAAAGACCAACTGTCTTACCATGGACCTTCTCGGGAATTGCAGATGGGCTTCGAAAGGGGTCCTTTGAAGATCATACAGGAGAAGGACCTACAGGACAGGACCGAATGGCAGTTGAACCTCAAGAAGAAGAAGGACCAAGGACACATCCTACAGGTGGTAGGAGGTTTCATCAGAAACGAGGACCAGTAGTCTCAGAAGATGACTTGGATATCGACCTAGAAGAAGAAGGAGCGGAACATGACCAAGAGCTGAGACGAATTAGAAGAAGGACACAACCAGGTGCATCATCATCGAGGTTTGAGACGTCAGAGCCATGGCAAGACATCATCGACGAGTCACTCTGGGTTAGTGAGGACACCTGCTTCTGGAATCAACAGGAAGCATGTGTGGAGATCGAGGTACATCTTCCAGAACATCAAAGAGGCTGGAAGAAATTCACGAAAGATGCGAAGGCCTTTTTCATCAGTGCCTTGAAGAGAAGGTCGGTGGAAGTGTCGGAACGACACTTGTCAAGAGAGGAGCATGAAATGTTCAAAGAGGCGAAGCAAACAGAGGTGGACAAGTTCATCGCGGCAGAAGCTCTGAAAGTGTTACCACCTGAGTTGCAACCGAGCAAACAGCAAGCTATGAAGATGAGGTGGGTGTTAACGTGGAAGAAGCTGGAGGAAGGTGGAGCCAAACCGAAAGCAAGGGCAGTGGTTTTGGGCTACCAAGATCCGGAATATGCTTATAGGCCCACATTTGCACCTACAATGACGCGACATAGCAGACAGTTGTTGTTACAGTGGTCAGCAAACAACAATCTCACAGTGGCGAAGGGCGACGTGTCTGCTGCCTTTTTACAAGGCAGGGAATTCAATCGAGACATGTTTCTGATACCAACTGACGAAATCTGTCAGTCATTGGGAGTTCCAACACAGTCCGTGGTGAAAATGCGAAAGGCATGTTACGGATTGGTGGAAGCACCAATTGAGTGGTTCGAGACAATGAATGACTTCCTGAAATCGCTAGGTTTCGAACAACTACAATCAGACCCATGTTTCTGGCGTCTGGTTCGGGGAACGAAGACAATAGCGGTGATCTCGGGACACGTCGACGACTTCTTGTTTTGTGGACCAGAACAAGACGAAGAGTGGCAACAGATTAAAACAAAGATACAACAGAAGTTCAAGTGGCAAGAGTGGGAATACAACGACTTCATTCAATGTGGGGTACGGGTTGCAGCTCACAAGGACGGCGGCTATGAGTTAGATCAAGTCAAGTACTTGGAAGAAGTGTCAGAGATTCAGATCACGAAGGAGAGAAGAAAACAAACAAAAGAGCCGATCACAGAACAGGAGCGAACGGAACTTCGTGGCTTACTTGGGGCGCTGAGTTGGCACACAAGTCAAGTGGGCTATCGGTTTTCAGCATATGTGAGTCTACATTTGTCGGAGGTCAATCAAGCAACAGTACAGAGCCTGATTGATGTCAACAGTTTGTTGGGAAAGATCAAATCAGCAGCAAAGAGCCCTATGCGAATTTTCCCTTTCAAAGACAGAGAAAGACCACAGGTTTATTGTTGGACCGACGCAAGTTCACAAAATAGACATGACGGAAGCAGTACGAAGGGAATCTTTATCGGAATGTCGGGTAGCAAGTTAGAAAAGGGTGAAATCGACAAAGTTTCACCATGGTACTGGCAAAGTGGAAAAATAGATCGTGTCTGTCGGTCACCAGGATCGGCGGAGGCGAGGGCGGCTATCGATGCGGAAGATTCCATGTACATGCTAAGGTTCCAGTGGGCGGAGATTCTCGGTTATACGGCTAATGTGCATGACATAGATACACACGTGAAAACGGTTGGCGGCGTTTTAATCACTGATAGTCGTAACGTGTACGATAGGGTTCTGAAGCCTTACATCACCCCAAAAGGAGCCCAAAAGAGGATTGATTTGGAGTTGTTGACTTTGAAGGAGTCTCAAAACCATACCAATTTGAAGATTAGGTGGGTTAACTCACAAGCCATGTTGGCTAATTCCATCACGAAACGAGGGGAAGACTTTCAAATGTGTCGTTTTGTACAGTTAGGTCAATCATGGAGGATAATTCATGACGACAACATGTTTTCTGGAAAGAAACGAAAAGGCATGGGTAAAGAGGTGCTAGACACCTGAAAGCCTGCGGTGATAAACCAGGACGTACCCGGCAGTTTCTTTAGTCCCTACATCCAGTCTAAGGGTATCTTAGCTGTAGGAGGGCATGCAGGTTTCACAACCAGTAACCAATAAGGTACTATTTCCATGAACACTTTTGGCACAAGCCCCCCCTCGGTGATAGTGATTGTCAAAAAGGGGACTGTTACCTTTGCGACTTGCACTAAGTATATCCAAACATACACTGACATAAATGCACTAAACTGCGCGCATCTAGAGCCTAGGTCTGAGTCGCAAAAGGGCAGCATGGCTGATGCTTGGCATCCAAAAACCATGCCATGTGGAGCTAATGAATCACATGCTAAAAGGGTCCAATCAATGAACATATATATATATATGGAAACTCTGAACTCTGGACTCCATCAGGTCTTCCTGGAAAACAAAATAAAGTTGTTCCGACCCCTTTTCAATTCGGGGTTGGATATTTTGAGGCTTCCTCACTACAGCTGGGGTGACTTGGGTGAGATCTATAAATTTTCAGCACCAGTCCCAACAACAGGGGAGGTCAATTGAAGGATATCTTCACACGAAGTGAATCGAAGGGAGCTGATTGAATCGCAAAATTTCACCGACTTTGCATCCTGAGAAAAGCATTGGCATTTTCCAACATAAAAATACAAAATAATAGAGGGGGGTAGCAGCTGACGTCATGTCATCATTTTCACCAGCATGATTTTTTCAACCAACTTCAAGACATCTTGAAGATACACTTTATTTACATATGTAGCCTTTAAAGAACTTCTTAGAAAAAAACATCTGATCTTAAACATCTACCAAATACCATGTACCTATATCATCTACCTATACATCAAGTTTTACTCACGTATACCTACTGTATCGACCCATGTCACCTGGAGTTTATCAGTTGGGTCCATGCCCTTGAGACCGAGCTGCATGACTTCTGGCACTGATCGCATGATCCGTGCCACACGTGCCAAACGCGAGATGCGAATGATCCGCAGCATACGGAGGAAGGAGGAGTTGATGACATAGACATCGGTGTCCTTGGCAAATATTCAACGTAGCATTCATATGCATTTGTGAAAATTCCAAACATAAGAATTAAGAATCATATAAATTGATGATAGTTTGCAGTTATAGAATCATAGAGATTCATGCCTCGACACACTGAATACACAAACTCAGAATGTGAGAGTGGCACTTAAGCCAAGCTTCCAACGCTGCCATGATCACCAGCAACGCCCAGGTATCCACGACCATAGCCAACACCAAGGCAAAATCAAAAACAAACCTAAAATTCTTCGTGATGGGGATTGTTGGAGATGGAGGATGTGGATAACAAAACCCCCCCCCCCAAATAATCCATCCTCATATTGAATGATCCTCATATTAGATTCATTGAGGAGCAGGGTTTTCAATGTTTTCATTTCATCTCCTTTTCAATAACCTTTTTTCATACATATTCCTAGCCCAAGAGGTCTCTTGACTATGGGAGGGTTTAGGGTATGAGGCGAGGAGTTCAAACATGTAGAAAAACCTTCTGGTTGCCGGGGCTTTTAGGGGGGGGGGGGTCATTTTCTTTGCGAGGTTGGCATTACCAATTATACCACCTGGAAAGTAGTTGGCGCAACTCCCAACAGGTGGCGATGTGTAAGGGGCCATGATAAACCAATACATGGGAGTGGCGATCGCCATGAAAATTTCCAGGTGGTATAACCTTCAACTTAGCAGCTTCTAAAACTTAGAGGCTTAGAAAACCAAGCCATCTCTTTGGGGGTCATGGCTTGGCCCGGCTGCTGTTTCTAAGATACCTGATGGAGGTTCCAACGTCTGCTGTTAGGATCTTGTCACTTTGTTGTTAGAAATGTACCTTCTTGAATCCTGAGTTATGTATTCTTAATGCATAGTCATTGGTGCAATTAGAGGTTCATCCAGTCATAAAATGAAACTGATTCTTGTAACTTCCTCCTCGTTTCTTGAGTTGGAGAAAATGAAGTGGAAGCAGTTTGGGCAATAACAAGTAGCTGAGTAGCAAAAGCTGGAGGATAATTCATTGGTAGCTGGGAATCGACTAAAAGTCAAGAATCACTTTGTGACTGTGTGTCCTTTCATTGCCAAGGAGGCCGAAGCTCATGCTGGCGAAGTTTGACAAGGGAAATGGGGTGCTAAATCATAGTAGTCACATCGTGAAGGTGTCCTAAGGCTTGGGCCCCCCAAGATATTGCAGTGTGAATATAGATATATAAAGCAGTCAAAAGTGTCAAGGG
>DF245239.1:0-19449 GCA_000507305.1 Breviolum minutum Mf 1.05b.01 | reverse complement strand
AAATAGTCCCAAGTAGTCCCTGGGGGTTTTGCAAATAGCTTCTACCTTTTTGCAAATGGTTCCTGATTTCAACAGACCACCTCTTGGAAAGAGGCTAACCCACACCCTAAATTAAAATAGTGTTTACATGTACATTGCATATGCAGATAAGAGGACAAGCACATGCATGTGCCAAAAGAAACAATCTGTTGATTCTCTTCGTGTACATCAACCCCACGACATATTCGCACAATATCACACATGGGATCTTTCAAAGAATTGCAGTTTTTCTTCAACATAATCATCTTCAACGTTAACCTGCAAAAAGTTCTCCATTTTTGCACCATTTTGCACAGGAGATTCAGGAGATCATGGTTGAAGATCTCGAAAAAACACTGGCTGGCATCGCCAGTGACATCAAACCATGGGAGTTGGAAGCCCCGGTTTGAAGCTCCATACGTAGGCCTGTGTGAGAACACACCTTTACCATAGATGGAAGATATGTAAGCGAAGACACAAATTGCAATGTCAACTGCTAACCATGAAGTTGACAAATTCAAAATCCCGTTTGGCCCGTTTGGTATTGGGCTGTGACCACAGGTTTGATGAGAGCCTTAGGCTCAAACTTGGAGTTATAGAAGTTGTCCCTTTGCTAGAACTTGGACTGGTGTGGCCATTCTTTGGCTTGAGAGGGATGAGGATGCTGAGGGAGCCATTGCTTCCTTCCAGAAATCGGTTACGTTCCATGGCCGGTGTCCCAAGCTGTCAGCAGTTTCATTCAGAGACATGACCTACGATTGCCCAATGCAGGGTCGCCAAAACTTGAAGATCTGACCTACAGGTCAATAGAAAGACATCTTGGCCTAGAATATATCCGTTTTCCAGTTGCTTCCAACATCGCAACAGGTGTACAGTGTTGCCAAGACAAGCTCAAAGGCATTGCATTGGGGTTATCAAAGTTCTACTTGCAGAGCGCGCTGGTCCATTGTCTTTGCGGAAGTGGCTTGCATGTCGGCCAGTTCTTTTGGTGCTTGTGCAAGCTCGCTTTCTACTTTGAAAAAGTGTTTTGTATTTCTGCGTGATACTATGATGTGCGTTGGCAAGTTTACAAATGCTACACAGCTACTCATGCTTGTGCCAAGAATGCAGGACATAGCAAAGCCAAGGGTCGGCAGAAAGTAATCAGAAGGCAGCAGCAAGTGTCATGAATTTTATGAAGGCTTCATCCTGGGTTGTTTCTTTGTTGCTTTGGGGCTTTCCTGCCACAGAAGCTGCTTCAAAACAAGCAAACTACGCAAGTGTACGGTACGGCAAGACTGTGCAAGCGGCGCAACAAGCCGAAGAGATGGGACATGCAGTGGAGGTGTTGCAGAAAGTGACTGCAGAGACATCCGATGCCATTCGGCAAATCAAGAATGCGTGTGGCAGTTGATTCTATAGTCGCAACTAGATGGTGTTTCCGCCGCAGCAGGCGGCTACGGACTTGGATGAGATAGAGACTTCACACTTCACACATTCAGATACTTTTCGAATCCCTGCTGAAGATAAGCATGAAAGATTCAGTTGCTTGTGAAGCCACGAGAGGTGTACAGTGCCTATTCGCAGGGCGCGCTGGTCCTTAGGCCCTCAGTCCGTGTAGGCCTAAGTGCTTTGGAGCTGCAGGTTGGCACCTCCGGTCACGGGGGTTGTGGCAGATCCTGAGATTGAGGACCCTTCAGTTGAAGAAAAGCATGGGAGGCAACACCTGGAGGTGGTCCTTTTTCAATGCAAGAGAGGATAGAAGGCTTGAAGATTCCGACTGAAATTGTAGGAACGTTCGAGGATGACATTCGCGCTTGTGCTTTTGGGTGGGGATGACCCTGACTGCAACTGCACAGGCATTATCATTACAGGAGTTTTTGGACAACAGTTTTCATCAAACTCCTGCAATGACTGCTTGGGAAGGAGAATAAGAGCTAGAAGTAACCGAAGTTCCTATCTGCAAATGGAAGACCGCTGCAGCAGATACAATGACCACACCCGCAATTGTCATTCGAAGCGTATGAATGCAATTGCACAGGAGATTGAGCATGGAAATGGCTCGCACTGAGTCGCTGAGTTTGTCAAAGCCTTTCCCATCGCGGCAATTGGTTTGATCATTCGGGCGGTGAATTAAGGCCAGAAGGTGAGCAGTGAGCAGACCCTGTCCCAATGGTTTTGGGCCATTGGACAGGTGGGAGGAGACTCCCTGATGAGGAGACTCCCTCGGTACTGCTTTATTGAGATGATCAGATTTTGACCAATGAAGTATGCCATCTCCTGGCAGTAGATGGGATCCAAAAGCGAGGTTTATTGAGTTGATTGGCTCCAATATCAGACCAGCCTTGGGATTGGTGGCCGAAACCGTTCAACTTGAAGGAAGCTTGGGATGTTGGACTTTTCCGAAGTCCTCCGAAACGTTTTCCCCCAAACCAAACATACCTACATACCCCTCATTTTTTGTCCTCAGCCGGTTGTCGAGACACCCAAAAAAAAACCTACAAATCTACGTGTAGATGCTACGTGTACAGCGTTGATGCGGCTGGGAGAGATGCCTCTTCCACTGCTTTTGGCTTCGAAAGTCGGAGCATTGCTCCGAGGTAACGGACTCGAGACACATAAATTTGCATTGAGAAACTGTGCGGAAAGAAGACGAGAAGACGTTTGTTGAAGGTTTGGATTCAAGCTTTTGAGAAAATTTTGGTTGCTTTTGTTTGATAACAAAGCTTCAGCTGAAAGGATCGAAACATTTTTGTGAAGTTGGAATGCTTGATGAATGACCATGTGCTTAAAAACCCAAGGGCTTCTCACTAGCAATGGGGATCCTTCACTTGCCGTGGCCGAACGCTTTCAGATGGCTTTCAGGTCTGGCAGTTTTCGACAAGTGAAGAAGATCGAAGACGCAGCACGAAACCATGGAAGAGTAGAAACTGGGCTGATGGCTGGGGAGTGAACTTGAGTGACTTCAGGCTGATATTGTCCATAGCGTTCTAGGGCCAAGGGAATTTTGAAGGACCCAAAAGCTTTCAAGGCTAAAATGTAGTTCATGTTGACCTCTCAAACCCTTCATAGTTGACTCAGAAGTACCTTCACATGAGTTGCTGGTTCCAAAGTATGCAACGGTAGCATTTTGACTTTACAAGTTAAGATGGCCAAGGTATGTCAAGGTAGCAGAAGTGAAGCCCATGTAAAGGTGATGGAGAAGCTGTTGGCACTTTGATTTCCATCCACATCTTTTTCTGGCAGACAGGTTGATGGAGAATTTGACGGTCTTTAACAAAGTTATGTATCCTGTATTTCTTCCAAGATGATACAAGATAATCCAGGATATACATCTAGCAACATCTAGTTGTAGCTTTCTTGAATATACGTCCTCACCCTTCTCATTCTCATCACATTCTCAGGACATGATGAATGGCACCAAATACAGTTGCCCTGTGGAAACTCGACTTGAACTATCAAAACTTTTGTATCGTCATTGTTAGGGCCCTCAGACGAAACATAGAAAACACTTCACCGCGACACCGAGCCAATCCAGGCGGTCAAGAAGATGCCAAACAGTGCCTTGGTGGGAACTGTTTAGAGAATGATCAGAAGGCCTGTGGCTTTTGATGCTGTCTTCCTTCAGAGTTGCGATTGGAGGAAGTCTGAACAGGTTTTTGACTTTGGATATTTAATACATAAATAAAATATATTATATTGAAGTATTATAACATATTGTTTTCAGTGTTTTTCAAATGTAACACTGACATCCTTTAGATCAGTGTTATTCATTGAGTGGCTCTGTGCCTACGCAACGTTTCAAGATCCTTCAACTGAGGTTGGGTCGAGAAAGGGCCCAAGGAATTTGCCAAGAAGCACCCAAGCGAATGCGAGTGTCCTTGGCGAAGTCTCGCCATCCTTGTAGAGCTTACCAAGCAGGCGATCTGATCAATTTGATGGTCCCGGTGAAACGAACAATGGGGTGAAAGTTCCAGTACGTATTTGGGCGCGGCACGGGCATTTCGAGAGCATTTCAGGTGAAGATAAATTTAGCTATAAGCCATCCAAAACCGCAGCAATATTGATAGGCCAAGTCCCTGACGGAATTGCCTAGACGGGGAGCATGTGTCCACTCATGAACTCTATTTGGACGACAATCCAACATTGTGGGACGACTTTGCCATAGCTTGAATGCACCTTGTAGCCACCCGGCGACCTGAGGGCTTCAATGCCACTTGTCCACTGCTGGATGTTTTTCGGGATGATCACTACACCTATGCCCCTTGGCTTTGCCTTTGGGAAACAGGTATCAAATGGGTATGAACTGTGTATATCTGGGTATGAAACGGTATGAACGCAATAAAGATTCGAAAAACGGCAAGGCCGTGTATGATGATTAGGTTGTTTATTGTCCGGATAGTGTGCCTTGGTGGACTTGTATACATATTGTGTATATGTTGAGATTATATTGTAGCATATTACAAGCCATAAGGATCATAGGCTTTCAAGCACCGTTTTGTCCTGGGACAGAACATGTCAAGATGCGGTGAAGAGTTCCAGACGACATCACTTCGATTCGGGCTATGAACTTTCATAGCAGGTGAACATCCTAATGATCGGTGTTCCCCAAACAAAGCATGGTTTCAAACGGTTAAAAGTCACATGTGTTTGCTTGCTTTTGATATCAAAAAACCGCCTGGCTCTTTTGACATTTTTGACAGTCCTCTAGCACAAATTAATCTTATATTCACGCTTGTGGCTCCCATGGTCCCTCATAAATCACGACTTTGTTGTCGCAACTGGGTACTAAAGACCCTCGCCGAGGTGATCACGGAACTTGCAAGTGGAGGTACGCCATGGATGGTGCAGGTACCACCAAAGCCATTGATAGTTTCATAAATAGTTTTGGGGCCACCCTTGGTTTTTGCCATTATTTATCAATTTATATATATTATATTTGATATTTGATATTATTTACATGCCACCGTGAACCATGGTGATCCCATGACTATAGATTCGCACTGGCCACTTCCGCCAGCGAGGCGACTTGTTTTCCTGGTGTTTGAATCATCCGGTTCCGACACCTGATCGAGAGGCAGTAGGGTGGGGAACAAAATGGCACATGATGCCATATGGGTTTCAAGGTTTTGAGGAGAATTGCTGCGCTAATTGACGATGATGATTTGCTGTTCTTTCATTACATAGGCTTCCTCGCCATTTGATGCGAGGGAAACACTCAAACATGGACACCAGTACAAGTGGTTTGGTGGTCAGAGACTTGACAGGTGTCTAGCCACATGTGGTGCCCTGTTTGATTGCAGTCAATTGAGGCAGAATCTCGAAGCTGTCACCACAAGTAGGTCCCTCAACCCCTGGCATTCCCACGTCATCCCACGTCCATTTTTTCAAAGTTCAAAATGCTCGTTGCGCTGGCATCATTACTCATCTCCAATCTGACCCTTTACCATAATTTGAAATCTCATTCCACTGCCCCCTTAGTAACATGATCAGCTCCAAACACCGTGTTTTGCAGTCGGAGATGTTGCCATTGGTGGCTCAGACCTTTTGTGCGGTGGAATGGCTCCACACGTCAGATTGCCAGCGTCGTGGGGGTGTGATGGAACCGAAAACGTTTGGAAGGAAATGTAAGGACCTGTACCAAAAGGTAGGTTTGTGTTGTTTGAGTCTCCAGTGAATTTGAGGAGATCAACCATCTTGATGTCTTTATCCGACCATAATCATTTCAAGTGAAAAATGGGTCCCTCCAATATGAAAGTTTCCTTTCATTTAGTAGGTGATTTTCCCACTGAACCATGATTATGGGAGGAAGGGTAGCCGGTGAACACATGCTGTCCAATGGCCTGAGGCTGGGAATAGCGCATCGTGACCTTTCACTTGAGAATATTTTGCTTTCAGGCAGCGCTTCGGCTTAGTTGGTCAAGACCTTCAAGGGGCAGGAATCGTGCAAGTCATAGGGTTTTGTTCACCTTCTTTCCAGGCAATCCCCTAAGATGTCCCCACCTGGAAAGTTGTTGAACTTCACATTCGAACATATCATTAGGACAATTTGATTGCTGATGCACGTCATGGCTCACTTGGGTTCTAAAAACTACACCTCCATAGCCATTTTACACGCTGTTGAAGCCTGGTAGCGTTTTGGAGAAGTGGACAAACAGGCCGCACCAAAAGGCTGGTGACCCTTGACCTGCAGGTTCGAGCACCACCAAATCACAACGTGTCAAACTCATTGACTTTGGCATGGTTTCTTGCTGGCAAGCATCGGTCGTTGGACTGGAGGTGGTAAAAAGTCGAGGAAGTCAAGCCCAGCCAAACAGATATTCCAATTACTGAGACTTTTTTATTCTTGCGAATATGAGATATCATTATATATATATAATTATTATGATATATAGTTCAATATATCAACTCTCGCACATACGCTTTAGGCGCATTCGCTTTGAAGTAAAAAGTTGGTAGGAATTTTGCACTGCCAGCACGCCACCAGAAAGCAAGCATTACATCCTTCCAGAAATGGCATTTCCGCTTTTGTTTCCAGCCAAGTGAGGCTCATTTGGGCCGTATGTGCCCGCCGGCCACCACCCTGGGCCCAGGCATTTTTGCCTCACCCCCGCGCGTTAGATGAGGGTTTGTGAAAACCTGAGATTTTTATATGAGTTCTGCATTTCGTGTGATTGAATTGAAGCGGGGTGTTAATTGGGCAGCTTTGTTTGTGCAGAGTTGTTTCAATGCTGCTGGTTTTTGCCTTTGGAGTTGTTTGTCATAGGCTGACGGTGTTTGTTGGTCAGTATCCCCTTATCCATTATCCGGTTGCCCCAGCAATTCAAGAATATTGCACCTGGGCGTTTGGAAACCTATAGGTGCATACCCAGCCAGAAAAGGTGGACTAAGTGAAGTTTGATTTGATTTTGCAATCCGAGCATTGTCAGCGAAGTTTGTTGACTGATGGCATTGGGATGTACATAACATGCATGTTTTTGCGATTTTCTGTATAGATACGCTATGCATACCGATGAACATGTAGGGCCTACTAGGCATGCCTTTCACTTTGCAATTCATAATTCAACGCTCCCAAATTCTGGGGAGCCCTGAACGTCCCTGAGCTGCAGCAGGTAAACCTTCCTATCAAGCTCCCGAGCTTCACTTAAAACGTCTCGGCGCCCTGGGGTGGAAGATGGGGCAGCTGGATTTTTATACATCTGAAGAAAGCGTATAGGGAGCCAAATGATTTACTGATACCTCATTCCTGAGAAAGAGATCACACAAACGCCCCAGAGGCGTTTTGTTGTTCCAGAATCGCACCCTGACTTTTTGGCATCCATGAGTTGGTACATGACATGTCACACTCTATTGCCCTCCAAGAAATCCTCTGCAACGGGAAACGAAGGATCACTTTATGATGGATTTTTATGATAACCATGATTATATTATATGGTTCAAGATTCGTAAATTTGATGGGTATACGAGTAGGTTATGCTCTGATATGACTTTCGTAGGCCATGACATGATCTGACGTGTGACAATCATGTGATATATTTATCAGCGTATCAGTATTTGGGAATCCGAAGGGGGCACCACCAAAAAACAACTCCCAAATCTGGCTCGTGCTCCCCCCATGTCGCGGGTTCTCAAGGTGAGTATGACGGCTTCTTGGCGGACGCTTTCTCCTTGGGCGTCGTTGTTTATGTCACAGTCTCAGAGATGATAGGCGGTGGAGATTCACAACAATCGGTAAAGACGACGATGGTGAGGATGATGATAGCAATGATGAGGATGACCATTTGCAGTGATGCCTCCATAATATAGACACTAAGTCATTTACAACAATCAACAGGGGGGAGGGCACCTATGGAAAGCAAAGCTTCACACCAGTCCTTCGCGGTCGAATCATGAAAGCGCCACACCACGGGAATTTATATAAGTCAGCATGGCAAAGTGAAGAATCCACTGTTTAATATCCATATTGTTTATGCTACATCAATGTGAGGTGGAAATTTGAAATTGAGATACAATGTCTGCATAATATTATTCAACCTCCTTCAACTTTCATTTAACCACCATTTCTCGGCCTTTTGGACCACTATTTGCAAAGGCCATGGCCTTGGGAAATTATCCATGGCAATCGACGAAGCCTGGCCGATCTCGCGTTTTCGATTGGGTTTACTGTTTGGGGCCCTCATGGCTTCTCGGGGGATGGGACGGAGATTTGGACGGATGGGTGATGAGATGTGAGAAGCGGCTAGTGGAGATTTTGTAGTTGATGTTGTTGAAGTTGTTGTATGGAGAGATGTTGG
Organism: Breviolum minutum Mf 1.05b.01; assembly: GCA_000507305.1. NCBI lineage: Eukaryota > Dinophyceae > Suessiales > Symbiodiniaceae > Breviolum > Breviolum minutum. The sequence continues at coordinate 11,158 of DF245239.1, read as the reverse complement.
TGAGTATGTTTGCAACTTTCTATGATAGGTAGTGAAGTGTTGATGAGTTCCGAGTCCTGTACAATCATTTGGACACCTGGACTTATTGTTTTTCTTTGCATATGTGCCATATGCTGCAACGTGCTGCGACAGACGTTCTGCCGCCTGTTTATGGCCACCCGCCCCAGCCCAGCCTCACAGGGGCTCTGAGCCGAGGTCATGGTATTCTGCCATTTCTGCAGCGCCCTGAGATGGTGCCTTGGCATGAGCATTAGCACTGGCAAATGAAGCAAATTTGTGCAACTCTTTGATGGAAAGTTGGGAAAATGTGGCTCGGATAAGGGCAAGCCCGGTAAGCCCCTGACAACTTCTGCTAAATGAGTAGGGTGCAACCTCAACTGTTTGCCGGCCCATGGAGGAGTTCCTGTAGGACAAGCATCAAAGGGTGCTGTATGGCTTGGTTCAAACAATATGTGAGTTGGACATGATAGATTCACGTCAGGAACACAGATTTGATACGAGTGGCATTTCATTTGTCAATACAGATAAATAGATAATAGTACATATTTGAATGCGTTGATCTTCGTGTTATTGTTTCATGTAAATGTTAATTGAACAACTTCCAGAGATATTTCCCTGAAATCTCTGATTCAACCTACGCTTGTCTAGTGCTGCCGAGGCGCACTGCTTTTCAGCAGACTTGATTGAGCGCCTGAGCTGTGATTGATCTGACAACAAGAGGTATACCCGGGAAAAAGCGCCACATTTCAGGCATATCAACAATTTTTTTGTGGTATGCACTTGTTTTTAAAAAGACCTATATATATACATCATTGTGTACCAGTATATAACTTTTCTAAAATGCATTAGAAAGGGGTGACAGAGGAGGTACATTTCTAACACCTAAAACGTGATTAAGGTTGGTCATGTTGGTCACAGATCTTCAAGGTGCGCTTTCGGGTCATAACTTGCATGCAGCCGTGACCAAGGCTGATGGCAGCACTTCTGCATACTCAACCTGCACAGAGACTTGGTCTCGTCCAGTTAGGGCATCTCAGAGAAGACAGGAAAGATACCCAGGGTAGGGAACCCGAACCCCTCTCAAGGAATGTTTCTACGTGTTTCTACAAGATCACCATGTGGATCCATTTGGAAACACAATGATTTGCTCATGAAGCGTTTGGCAGAGATTTTCCCCCAAAAACAGTTTTTCAACACCGCTCACGTGTACAAAGCATAATCCAGAGATTTCCCAGGCCCCAGTTTTGGGACGACACCGCATTGGAGAGGATAGCCTAAAGCCTTGAAGGACCAATACGAACGACCTTGCACATTCCATGACTCTATGAAAAAGATATGTTGGACCGCGGATGCGTTGCTTACTAACTCTCTTGTTTGAGTTTGCTTCCTTTGGGCATACTCCCCCACATGCTGACAGATCGATTGAATGTGGAAGTGCAGCTACCAAGGTCTGGCAAGGATAAGCAGGACTTCCATTGTTGCAACGTTTGGGGGCCGTGGGATTGGCCGTGAAGAAGCTAGGGCCAAATGTTGAAGCAGGATTCATGCCCAGCACCGCTGGAACATGAATGTTTGGTAAAAGATGCAGTTGAAGATTTGTTAATAATATGCATCATTATTCTAAATTATGATATATTATGATATATGATTGTGTTCATCAATCTTGCTACTTGTATGATGTTCCCGAGCTTGCAGCCGGGTCGTCTCATCACCATCTCACCTGCACCACCAGGAGCAGCCCACGATTTGGAACTGCAAGTGGGTGGCAGCTCCTGCGACTCAAGGCCGGTGGATTGCAAGGGAAGGAAAACATCAAATGAAGTGGAGTTCTAGGGCGTTTTCTACATCAAGCTGTAGGATTTGTCGAGCTTTGCATCCTCCAACATTCACCAGCTACCTTTGCGAGGTCAGTGGCGAGCCATTTCCAGCAATTCAGTGCCTTGTCTCATAACGCTACAGCAGGATGATTTGCATAAGGCAGTTGTATGTTTTTTTGGGAGGGGCATATTTTTGGATGGGCATATGGTTAGGTCCAGTCGACGACCATTTCAATAAATTCGCTGTAGATAGAAAACACTTTGTTCCATGGAGTGTCATGCATTTAGCATACTCAGGCGTAGATTCTTTACTTCTGGTCGCCATATGAATGTATCGCGTGTTCTTATTAGATTTTTGGTTGTCAGAATCGTATACGGTTTCCGTGTTGTTTTGCTTTGAAGTCATGCCGGAGTACCTTATAATCGTTATATGCTGGTATATAAAGACATAGATGTGTGTTCGCACCTCAAGCGAATCGTCCCAACGAACCCATTCGCCCCACTCCAACCATTGGGCTCAGGTTAGCACCATGGCCACGGAAACAGAATCCGACGCTGAGGAGCACGGCACAGGTCGCCCAGTGCGGCAGCCCAAGTTGCTACTGTAGGTGGTAATGACCCAGACATGCCTAGACAATTTCACGGTCGTTTTGGCGATTTACAACGCGAGCCTCTTTTTGGAAATGACTTTGCTTCAGGTTCTGTGAATTTGTTGTTGACCTAGCAAGTGACATAAACCTAGTGCAGGGATCAAATAGGGATGTTTACAGTTAAGAGATTGTTTGAAAGGGTTTTGGAGTTGGAATTTAGGCTGCAGTGTAGCCAGAATAGTTTCCCTCTTCGGATTTCTTGAAGCAGCAAAGCAGCCAGCAACCAGTCATTTACAATTTCCTACTCACCGAGTCAAATCAATGAGGGTTTACTGCACAAGTCGCAGCTAGATGTTTGCTTGGGGAATGGTTGGTCGCTTGAGCAGCAAAAGTCCAGAGGGAGGTAGCAGTAGGCTATACCAGTATGGAGATGCGGTGGAACCATCATCTTGGGAAAAAAAAGCGAGGAACCCTTCCAGGTGATTACAAGCAAGGGATGCCACTCATTGTTCCTGCGATGATCTGGACTTGTAGAAAGCTCCTAGAAACAATGGATGGGCAGAGATCAATGGATTTGCCTCTCTACAATAATTTGGTATCGTTCAGTTGAACATGCCTGACGTGTTGGTGCTGTCCCTTCTGTGGCTATGGGCTTCCCGAGGCGTCTGGCTTCGATACGGAGGAGCTCAGAGGCGAATTTAGAATTTGGGGTGAAATCCGAGCTATATGTGCTGCATGGATGAAATCAATGTCAGAGTAGAGCATAGCATAGCTAGACCGCCCTTTTTTTAATGCATTCTCTATATTTGTAAGATGTTGGCTGTTGATTGTTGAATGCCACATTACTAGAGACTAGAGAGGGTATGATACAGTGACATACCTCAAATATATTCAAGTCTTCAATGCAGGGGCTTCGGGCGTTTCTCTCAGAAATTCTTCATGACCGGGAGGTTTGGCTTGCTAATGCCGACAAAAACGTGACCGTTTACGCCAAGGAGGCCGCAAAATCACTGGTTAAGGGGTGGAAGGTTTAAGCTTGCCCTGGACCGGTTCTGAGGATTTCATGGTTTACAAATTTGAATGCAACTGCATGAGTTGGCGGCAGTGGCGGCCTTTTTATGCCTTTTTCCATGGCACTTATCAGGGGGACCTTTGGTGACATGTTGCTTGGGAAACATTTCTTGAAATTCATTGGAATTCCGTGTCGAAGGGCACGGCATGGACAAGCCAACCAAGGTCCTTCCTGTATTCATACAAAGAGAGCGCCTTTATTTTCGAAGTCACCTCTAGCCACCAATTGTTTCTGCACAACCATATATCTAAACCAAAATACCTAAAATGCCATACACGAATATGATTTTCAGATGCAATGTCTGTATAATCTAGTAAAGTATTGACACTGGAAGTGAAATTTTATGAAATTGTTCAATAGCGTTTCAATATATTGTAGTGTGTTAGCCATATAGCCATATGGCTCCCAACACCTTTCATTCCGGCTCCCAACACCACACACTACAGGTTGGTTGGAGGCGGCCGCAGCCAAGCTGGGCTCCTGGAACAATTTCATGCCTGGCCACTGCAAGGTGATTGTTAGGCTTGGATCAACGTGTAGCAGCGATCCGCTCCATTTTTTGGCAGTTGCGTGGCCGGCACGCAACCCTGGAGTGTAGCGGTGAGAAAGGCCAGTGAGCTCAAGAAAACACCAAGAAAAGGCAGGTTTGCAGAAAGCAGGGCCATTGTATCGGAAGGCCTTTTGCTTCTCCAAAACTGCTGGAAACTTGACAAAGGTTTTCTCTCCAAACTTTCCGAAGTTGAAGTTCTCCCAAACCATGTAACAATGTAACCATGGACCATCACCTTGAAATAATTTTTCTGAGCTCATTGGGGCGGCAGCTCCTGCTGAAGCTGTTTCTTCCAACAAAGGGAGGTTCCCAATACCGAGGTCAACAACTGCAAACATAAACTTGCAATTTTGAAATACCCTGAAACACCTTGATGCACTACCTATATATGTAGGTCAGAAAATCTCTGTTAGGGGCAGGTTTTTTTTTTCAGAGCCTGAAAAGGCTGGAGGTGGAGTTGAAGTTGAAGGACATGGGATCGAAAATTGCTTCAGGCAAAGTGTTTTGAACTGTTTAACCAAGGAAGTTTAGGACCCCAAGATGATTCTGCTTAGAGCAAGCCAGCTGAAAAAACTTTTTGGGGCGCTGAATCACCCACCCTGATGTGATATCATGGCCAGTTGGTCAAAGTCCTCGGTCGGGTCGTCTGACCCAAACGAGCAGGCAAAGTCGCTCGGAGCAATCTCCCGATAAAACTGTTGGCAGGTTAGCAATTGGCACGTGTGTGAGATGGCGATGCCCAGGGATTGCTGTAGTTGATGCTTGTTGCATTTTGATGTCTAGCCAAGTGCAAGGAACACTTCCAAGTGTGCAAAGGTGTAGTAGCAGGAAGTCGAGGAGACTTGTGAATTGGTTCACACTAGTTGGTACGTCGATCGTCTGTTGAACATTCACTACCTTGTAGTGTCATATATTGTCCGTGTAAATGTCGGTCCGTATTTTAGTAAGATGTAGTAGATTCATTCATCAAAAGTGATGCGGCCCCGTCCTGACTCCACAAGGGGAGGTGAGCAGTTTGTCTAAGTTTGTCATGGAGCTTTTCAAACAAAGGCAGTGTAAGAAGGGGACGTTTTGTATACATATAATATATAAATACGAGCAGTACAGGTTAAGGAACTAGACCTATCTCACCTTCTGTCACTCTGGTTTTTGGATGTATTCGCCCTCCGTCTTTTGAGGGAGGATTTGGGTGACATTGGGTGACCTCATGCTTACTTCTTGGTCTTGCTAAGGGAAGAGCAGAAACATCATCGAGCTCGGCAGTTCGGGCGTCTGACCATAGCCTTGCGATTTCAACCATCGAGAGAGTGAATTTGCAAGAGTCCCCCATATGTTATCAATCATTATGTCACACATTTGCTGTTGCAACACTGCAGACACAACTAATAAGCTTTTGGTTCGAACCGGCGTGAAATGACTTTTGTTGGACATGAAATCGCAGATTAAACTTCCACCGCACCTCCAAGCTGTTTGGAGTCCGACTTTTTGGCTTGTCAAATAACATGTATTGCCTTAGGTTCACTATCAGATTACGCACAAACAGACTACCGGCCACAGGCGAACTTGTCACAAGTCGATGAATGATAACTATAGACATGACGTTCGGATACTGTATATTAATGTATATTAGATATATAATATATATATATATGTATGTAAATTGCATATTGCGATCTACTGTATTACCTAATTGACCGAGGTATATAGTTCTTATGTTCTTCTCATTCCAAAGCTGTTTGGAACTTCGACTCCAACAGATTGTGAGTTGCGACTCGGTTGCTCTTGATTTAGTCTTCGCACGTGTCGATGTGGATGACCGTGGGTGTGTCGCCTGCATTGGATCAAGCGATGTACTGATGTACTGTGATTTGCGTTGCCTGATTGGCACAGATTTTCTGTGGAAATCACCCTGGGTGATCACTGCGCGCAAAGACTGCACTCCGCTCCTGGAGAAGTGAGGAGGTATATTGAAAATTGAAAATATATTGGGCTCTTAGTCTTGAATCGGGAGTCATGTGACCTGTGACCTGAGAGGTATGTAGATACATCTGAAGCACATACTGCAACTCAATTTGTCAATCTTGGTCGTGCAGTCATTCTTCATTTGGTAGTGCATCAAGTGTATTCAAGTGGCATTGGTGAGAGAAGGGTCTGGTTTTTAGCAAGAGACAATCCATCATAACTTGTCATTGATTTTGACAGTGAATCAGCAAAACATGGAACATCTAAGAACCTGATAGGACTTTAATCACTGTAATTTGTCCCAAGCAGAACGCTCTTTTGCTCTTCAGCAAGACAGCGGGGCGCAGATTCTCTGGTGTTTCTATGGCGGACTGCCCGATGTTTCAGTGCCCTCAGGCGGAGCAAGCCTCAACACAGCCATAGAGATTTCTAAAGTTGAGCATGGGTGAGCATGCAAAGCCCAAATACTCGCAAATGAAAAATAATAACAAACTGACAGACCAAACTGAGAAGTCATCATTATACAAGTCTTTTTTTTGTAGATCTTTTGGGTGGGGTGCATTCTGGGACTCAGTAGTGGGCTAAGATAACCCTTTTTTTAGGCTGTGGTACATTTGTGGTACATTTTTGGAGTTTCGTTTGAAAGTGGGAAAGTGATGGAAAGTGGGAGAATGCATCACTCCACTTCACAATGCACCGACCAACAAAGTTTGACAGGCAGCCTTAACTTTTCATGCCCCAGAAAGTTGAAACCGGCACTTTAGTGCCAATTTGTGTATTCCGGACATTCCTGGAAACTTACCATTTCAATCCATCTCCCCTGCTGGTCTCCATTGAAACTTTTGTGGCACTGGTGATTCGGGCCGTTGATTAAGACCTGGGAACATCCAGGGTGAGAGCTGGAGCCAGTGGATCAACTGTTTGATCGTAAATGTTCAAATTTGATCGGTTTAGTACGGAGGAATTCCGGCCCCACAACGACATCAATTTATATAATATACAAATAAATAGGCTATATAGGTATTATATGGAGATATGGGTGAAATATGCAAGACTTGTTGCCGGTGACACTGATCTAATGACGATGATATTGGTAAATGTGATCAACTGTCAATCTCAAAGGGGCGACCTCCTCCAATCATCTTGGGTTTGGTTGAAACAAACATCTGGACTGAAAACTTGCAGCATGCAATCTGAATTGGATATTCACTGTGCGTGTCCCCGCACCCTGATTCTGGGGAGCCATTACTCCCACAGATTGGCCACGGCCAATCACGGCCAGGCATGTTTGCCGAACATGCCCGGGGTCTGCTCCTCACTGAGTTGAGCCAAGTACGCTTCTTGACCGCTTCTTGACCGCTCGCAGGGTGCTGGTGCCCGTGCAAGAGACAACTCAAAGGCCCCTCTGGCGCCTCAAAGCTCTCCCAAATGCAACCGACCATGCTCTGCCATTCTGGAATCTACCAGGCATGGCCGAATTTGTGGGAAAGGTTGCAAAGAGTGGAACCAGTATCCGCATGCGTGGTCTATTCTAAAATGCCCCAACTTACGTTGATCTTTGCCACTTGTTGTGCATCATATGAATTCACATGAAGAAAAAATATGAAAAAGATAAAAAGAATCCTCTACACAATCCTTGTCCCACACATGTACTACTTCAAGTGCTGACCTTCGTGCAGTCCTCTATAAAATTACAATCCTTTTGTGCACTAGGTAGACACTAAAACGGTTATAAAACTTTTTGCGCACTCATTGCGTGCAAATATGTAATTGGGTGAAGAACAGCAGTTTTATCAACTATTTGCACCACTTCTACCCAAAAAAGAGGCAATGACTCAGGATTGCGTTTAGATTTAAATAGTAGAAAGGGGCTTTGAGGACCTTCTAGGTGAATGCATTTGCATGAACTGCAGACAGGCTGTCAGTGCTATGCACTGCGCGCCACTGTAACGCGGTTTAACACAGTAAGATGGTGAGCCATATCTCAAACTTGACCTGTCTCTTTCTCCGAAGCTCCCACAAATTAAGTTGATTCCATATTTCCAAGGTGATTCAAGATGTGGTGTTCGGTGCCACTGTTTGGCCTGGCAAAATCCAGTGAAATCGAGGCCCCTCAAGTAGAGACATGGCGACATGTGTGAGTCTTCTCCGTGTAAAGTTGTGGACCTTCCAGGGGCTGTGCTACAGTCCCCCATGGTACCTTGACTGGAAAGTATGTTTTTTTCGTTGGGTTAGGATAGGGTCCGGAGGTCTTAGGTATGGGTCATCATTGTCATTGTTCATCATCGTTCAGTGTAAGGAGTGATGTGACTTGCAGATTCAGCATCAGCGCCATGTCAAAGGTGACGCATGCACGGAGAGTAGTAGAAGCATCCACACGTAGAGGTGCAGCTATGCGCGCGGGGCTGGGCAAGTTCAAGGGATTGAGTCGACCTGAACTGCTCGTGGATGCTACATCCATGGAGCAGTTAGCTTTGATCAAGAACTAGTTGTTAGAGTGACAGGTTTCAAAGACAAGCACTTTCTGAAGGGGTTCATATCCTTGAGTCATGAGGCATGGATACTGAAGCGTGTACTGGTACTGTAATCCATGAACAGTTTGTCGCAGTTTGTTTTCATGTTCTTGTTTTTTTTTCACGGGATTCCTCAGATCAAGAGCTGAGACAGGTAGAAAATGCGTGTAGCACGCACTGTAAAGCCCACAATGCCGTCTTCTTCCACGAGTACCCTATGTATATACACATATGAATTATATACAGCAGGTTCATGCAGAGTTCAGTTAGTAACTAGTATTTTTCTATTCAAATTGACACCATGAAAATCAAGCAGAAGCAGCACAAGCTGAACGAAACCGGCGGCCCCCACGCCAGGCACCGGCATAGGTGACGGATGGATCAGATGATTTGCAGCTCTTGCATGTGTGCCTTGGCGCAGATGGCCACAACAATGCTGGCGGGGTGGTGGTGGTGGAGTTTTTTTTCTCGGTGGTTGAAACCCATTTGGAAGTCTGGGGGGGCCTGGCCTTTTCATTTTTGCCTACTGTATCAGGGCAAAGTTAGGCTACTCTTGAAAACATCAGTATGTAGAAGGGATTGTGGGGTCTCAAGCCAGCTTTCGTTCACCTGGATGTGGTAAAACCTATTCAATCCTAATCAAAAGACAGAACTTGTCCACGTGTCCACGTTACATCCCTCAACTTTCATCATCCGTGATTTTTCGCTTCAGGACTTTGGTGAAAGTCTAGGCAGCCTCGCTGTTGTTTGAAATGGGTGGTTTGCCGCTCGCCTCAAAGAGGCTATTTTGAAGCAGGCAGCCTTTTGATGGCTTCGAAACGACCTGCATCCAAAGGATCTCTGCAACAAATTGCATGCAGATTCTCAAAGAAGGAGAGACAAACGTGGAACAAAGACATGCATAAATTTGGTGGTGTGGTGTATGGTATAGATGGTATGTATGGTATATGTATATATAGTATTTTTGATATATATGGTATATATGGTTTGTATGGTTTGTATGGTATAAAAGTAATCTATATCATGCCCATATTTTCTAGCTTCCCCTGAAGCTAGCAAAAGCATACAAAACACCTCTAGGACCTCAAAGATTCAAATTCTAACAACATAAATCAAAGATCTCAACAAAGATATCTAGAAATTATTGATAGGGGAAGGAGGTTCAAAACAAAATATCAGATTTATTATAGGAATGGGAACGAGGATCGATTGGGAGCCATTTTATTTTATATAAAACCTCTCCCTAATATTTAATAAGAAGTACTATCTAAAAAAATTAAATCTATAATTAAATATATTAATTATTAATTAAAAAACATATTTTACAAATAAAAAAAATAAAAAAAATAATATTAAATATTTAGATTTCTCTACTATTACGCAAACGCCACACCCCAGCGCGCCCAGCACGCGACGTTTAGCATAGGCCCCAAAATTTCGGAAAATTTAGGACCAAAAACGAGCAATTGCGTATGTATTCGTCGAAGATGTACTACATCTGTCTACGAAATTTCCGGCAATTTAGGACCAAAAAAAAGCCTTCGATTTTCTCTGATTTTTATGTCGCGTGGATTTCTATGTCGCGGACCTTTTCGTGCGACAAGTTGGAGGGCCGCATGGCTGCTGCTTGTTTTTGGTCCTAAATTCTAGGAAATTTTGGACCGAAATCTTGCCTGGTCAGCCCCAAAAAATTTGCCGCAGGGTTAAAATGTGAGCCTTGGAAGCGATTGGTCCCGGGCTCGATTCCCGCCTCCAGCGCGCCTTGCTCTCTGGCAACAAGTGCTTCAACTGCAAATGGTTCGCACTTACAATCCGAAAATCACAAGCAGCGTGAAGCTGTGGAGATGGATCGGATGTTTGGGCAGGTTTCCTCAGTGTGAAGGATGTGCAGGGAGGAGGAGAGGGGTAATTCGTGCCTACTGGTGCCCTGACATTGAGCATTTGCCCCGAATATTGATGGAGAAAATGAAAGAATGCAATATTACATTCAAGTATGGTATTAGCAAGAAGGCCAGGAGCCAACAATTGCATGCAGTGAACAAGGTGGGCTGTTACCCGGCCATAATTCGATACCAGGAGAGTACTGGGGCCTATACAAACAGGCCATATGCATAGACTGATGTTGGAAAATGGGCTGAGATGGAGGAAAATGAGACTTTATCGAATGAAGATCAATGGTGGCCCGTTGCCTGTCTAATTGGAATCTTGCAAACTTGTCCTGCAAGCTTTAGCTTTTTATATTTTTTGGCTTTCTTCGTGCCGACCCAAGCTGAGCTTTGCTGACCTGAAGACACACCAGAAGTAAAGCGTTTGCATATTTTGATTTCCATCGATGACTAAAATGTATTGCAGCTTGCAAGATTGCCTTGGGCCGGAGATATGGATAGCACCAAAGACATACAGACCTTGATTTCTGAGATTTTGCGCTAACTACACTTCTGCGAACCCTGCTGTTCGCACTTTGATTGCTGTTGCAAAATATTCTTCTGTATATTACCGTTGAAATCGCTCTTGGAAACAACGGACCATTTCTAGTATTTAATATCAATATTACCGATATTATAATATTATAAATAAATATTTTATTTTATAGTCAAGATTTATGGCACCTAACCCACCCTGTATATATACTGATGTGGTCATACATCCTTCCA
>DF245238.1:0-19473 GCA_000507305.1 Breviolum minutum Mf 1.05b.01 | reverse complement strand
CTACTAGGACTACTACTGCTAGGACTACTATTCCTGTCAGGCTACCCAAAAGTTCGTATATCGGAAGTTTGCCACTAAACTTCCTTTGATAACTTACTGTAGAAGATTGGGCTAAAAACCAAAAGTGGGTTTCCATCATGAAAATGTGAACCTCAGTTTGAAGTTGATAATCCAAAATCATTCGTATGATCTGTATGAATTGGTTATGGCCCCTTCCCAGTAACAGTGACCACCAGGATTATTCATGATTATTCCATTTTTAGTAGGGAATCCCTATAAACCTTTATCTGCCACTGTTACTGGGAAGGGGCCACACCCAATGTATGAATCTATCTTTAACAACAAATCATGCTTCATCCAGCATGCGCAAGTAAATGCCTACAGGATTTTTGTGACTCCCTTCAGATCGGGAAAAGACTTGGGCCCTATGATGTATCTGGTAGCCTCTGGTAAATTTAGCATGGCGCCGTGGCATATCCACTGCTTTCATGGTATCTTCACTCCTTACAAGCTGCCATTTTGAACCATCTTCCTCTGAACAGAATCTAAGCCAACATGGCGCCATTTTCAATAAAGTTCCCCGGCCATCCAACGTGGCGAAACGGTGGATAAATGTCGATATTCAACCGATCCAACCGAGACTTTCAACCGAAAAATCCTGGCTTGGCTTAGGATTCTCCAAGGACCAGAGCTCAACTTCACAGAAATCCATGAAATCCCCACCCATTTGGTCCAGGGAACTAAGAAATCTTCCCAGGAATCCACGTGTAACTTGGCCAATTGCGGCACTGACAAGTACACCTTCAAGTTCACAACACTGAGATGTCGGAGGGTCGGATGTCGTGAAGGGTGGGGCCCTTGTGATGATTGTGATGTTGATGGACATGTAGAATCAAGCTTTAAAATTGTTGGATGTTTGGTTAAACAAGGGAGGGATGATAAAAAGATGGGCTCATTAGCGAGATTGACAAGTTCTTTCTGCACCCCAAAAAAAACCACAAAATCAGAGGTCTTTGACTCAAAAAAGAATAACGAAGGGAGACACCTCCGGGTAAAAGTAGATTGCACAGTTACTATATGGTATTGGCGATTCTTTAAGCCCTGTTTTCACCTACGTTTTTGGGCACGGTGACTGTGCCATGTACTTTGACCATGGGGTAAAGGGTCTTCTACTCCATCTGTTCGAAATATTGGGGAAAAAATAGGTCAAACCACCTGAAGTCCATCTCTTTCAAATGTCGATGCAGTTGCCTCGTTACTCAGAAAAAAAATCGCAAACTCTGTTTCTTCAAAATTACCCTCCCTGAAACTAACAGCAAAATTTCAAAAGCACCTGAAAAAAATGGATGGTTGGAAGACTATATAATTTCCTTTTGGGACGTTTCAGCCTATTTTCAGGTGCAATTTGATAGTTTCGGGTGTCATAATGTAAAACATCAAGTCCTGGTGTGCCAACATGTCATTGAAAAAATTAACCTTCACAGATTCCAAAGCCTAAGGATCCATGGATGGTATATGTACCTACATTTGGTTGATTGCTATGGTAAATGTAGGTTGATATATACACTACATGGATTCTATGGCAAATAATTTGAATTCAGTCTCTGGGACATTTTGAAGTTGCCTAAGACAAACTATATTATATAGTTGTGCCATGTTGTGCCAGGGTCTAAGCTCCCTATATTGGGGATAAACCCATCCCACCTTTAATGACGGGAATCCTTACAATGGGTATATAAACATATAAACACGAACTATATACTGTACTTGAAATGCACATGATGCATATAGTTTGTATCTGTCTTATGTACATGGGGACAGATATATATATATATATATGATACTGTTGATGGAATAAATCCTGCACCACCCAACGTGCATGAAACCTTGTAAATAATGGGATATCTGATATCTAACATATCAACTGGTGCAGGGTTTCTTCCATCAACAGTATGAAACCATCAAGCAATCACATGCTCAAATATAAACTCCATGACTAAAGATTTGCAGCCGCTGTTTCACCACCCTTTTGTTGGCCAAAGGAACTGTATTCACTGTGATGAAAGCCTCAGCGTCTTTGTGACTCAAAAAGGGAACTTTGTAATGTTCAAGACATCAATTAACCATTAACCACGAGGTGACAGTCATGGACCCTTGACAAAGAGAAATACAAGACAATACCTCTACTTGTCAAGGCTCAAGATGGGTCAATGTGTGGGGAACATCTCCTCCAACTCCCTACAGGTGAAAGTGCGTTTCAAAAAAACACATGAAAATAAAACCAGCTGGTGGTTGAACTAACCCACCTGAAAAAAATATGCTCGTCAAATTGGAAATCTTTCCCAAGGATCAGGGTGAAAATTGAACAAATATTTGAAACTGAAACCACCACCTAGACAACTATTCTACACCAGCATTTTTGGGTACCTTCAAAACCACCACCAGTCAACACCCCAGCCACCACTGCCCAGCCCAAGTGACGGTTGGAAGAAAAGTGACGCACCCCAAGGCAAAAAGCGAAAGTTCAGGATACCGAAACCTGCCAAGATGTCAATCAAGCTGCCATTATACACAAAAAACCACACCGCCAAACAAGTTGTCCTGGAAAAAATGAATGTCGTGTTTTTCAATCCGCCGGCCTTGCCGGCGTGTCTAGTGAAATGGGGCTTGATGACGGATTGCTTGTCTGTACTATGCTTTTGCTTATATAGTCTAAGCTAAAGCTGATAATGTCTTTGGAGCGCGCTTTTACTTCGCCTAAAATCACCCCTCCCCCCCCCACCACCANATGCTGCTGGCAATGGAGAGAATGGTGCTGTTGTTGCTGCTGCTGCTTTTGGTGGTGCTTCTGGCCATGCTGCTTGCAATCTCAAGCCCAGCAAAGGCCGGCGGCATTAGCCGGAGGCTGATAAATATGTACATTTATCATCAACACTTGATTGATTTCTATATGCCAGCACCTTCCAGTTCGGGTGCCAAATGGTTCCGTTACCGGGTGCCATTTTTTTCCATCCCTTAAGGGAAGGTGCTAGAATGTCATGTTTTTTTTCAAATATGTTGATAGAAGGAAGAAGCGCAAATGTTCCAAAAAAACATCCAAAGACAGAATAAAATGATTGTCTAACATGCAGCACTAGGACTCGAAATATATTTGTAGGTACACATATGGCGGATTCATTAATCAATTACTATACTATACTTCATCTCTCCTCTTCAAATTGGTATACTCAACAACTATCTTTGCATCAATTTCCTCCCCTTTTTTTTTTCCAAACTGCAAACCGGTTTTTGACCCAACGGATTGGTTTTTTCGCCAAGGCACAAGCCACGAGTTCTCATGCGAGAGTTTGTGAGCAAGGCAATGACACATGCTGAAATCAAGCAATTTCCAAAGACCACCAAACGATCGGACCTCAGCCCCGCTTGGTGGTTGAACGTTGACCCTCAACCCACCCAGCTGAAAATTATGCTATGCTCGCGCAGTTGTCAAGTCAAATTGGAGCATGAAACCCCAAGGATTGGGGTGATTTTTTTTTTAGAACCACCACCCAGTCGTTTGTGTTTGTGTGTCACAAGTCACATCACAGTCACGAATAAATGCCCCTTTTTGAAAGGTCACAACCGGAAGAATTGGATTTTAAAACCACCGCCCAGTCAGAAACTGTGTTTTGCTACGATCTTTTTGTGGCTTAAACTGAGTATCTCAGGTTTTCGATGTGTTTTCTGGGATCTAGAAATATAAACCAAAAAAAAATCACATCCTCCCAAGATATTGGGTGTAGAATATAGTAATTAGTCTGGTGTTCTTTTCTACTCGTTATCAAATCTTGAATTGTTCACCACGATCTCTTGGAACTGTCGAGACAAACTCCACCCCGAATCAAGGAACACTGTATTCCCCTCGAAAACTAACATAGCCCTTGAAAATACTAGTTGATGGAAGAAATCCGGCTAACCAGTTGATATGTAGTTCATCCCATCATTTACATGGTTTGACACATCCCAGGTGGTTGTTTGGGATTTCTGAACCATCTAACGGTAGGCCATCTTAAAAGGAAATACTAAACCCTTCCAACCATCAATTTTTCAGGGACATGTGTTAGTTTCTTTTTTGGGTGAGTGGCTGGGTTCCAAAAGTTGTTGTTGGCAACATTTTTTTTCAGTTGCCAAAACAGTACTACTATTACAGTAAGACTTGAGAATCGATTCCAATCCTACGAATCTTATAGATAGATAGATCATATGTATACTGTAAGTTGTTGTAGATATATTAGATATAGTGATGTGAAATGTTTTTTTCAGAAAAGAGGTGAAACTACCTATTTCACCCTCAACAACCCAATGAATCCCATAATTTGTCAGTTCAATCACTTTAAAGCAGTCAAAATTGGAGCTGTTCTCCCCCAAAAAAGA
This sequence comes from Breviolum minutum Mf 1.05b.01, assembly GCA_000507305.1. NCBI lineage: Eukaryota > Dinophyceae > Suessiales > Symbiodiniaceae > Breviolum > Breviolum minutum. Next base: position 15,060 of record DF245238.1, on the reverse strand, counting down.
AAAATGGAAATTGCAACAAATTTCGGGTACACGCACACTCCTGGCATGTCATGCATGATGATTTGCATGGGGCCTCGCCCTAGTAACAGTGACCACAACTGGTGAGCACAAAATGAGCAAACAGAAAAATGTTGAGAAAGGTTTTGGTTTGATCGAATCTAACTGCACCTTTCTTGTACTCAAACTCATATAATATCATATAATATTGCCATCTATCTACAGTAATTATCTTCCTGGTACATCCCAAAAACCTAATATAATATGCTCATGGCCCCTGCAAAAAATTCATGTGCAAAGGAACACAATCATCCACTTTCTTTGAGGGGCTATGTTAAGCTTCAGGGCTGTACAACAGTCTATTCAACAGCCAAATGTACTCCCGGCAATTGTTTCTGTTTGTGTTTGTTTGTTTCTTATCACTGAACTTCTTGCTTGTCAAGGGACGTCACCGGAATGCCCGCAGTCAAATACCTTTGGCTGTAATGACACAAACAATGAAACCAGTTGTGCAATGGCAAATGACAACAAACTTGCGTGTTTGTGTGTGTGTGTGTCATCCCCTTGCTGACTGTTTTTTACCCTCAAGGCACTTGCGGAAATGTATGAACCTTTTGAGCCATCCAACTATCAAGGATGTGCACCAGAGTTGGGGTCCCATCCCTGAGGCTTGAAAAACGAAATTCTTGAGACACATCCCAAAATAAAATAATTGCAGCATATAGTATATAGCATATCAGCATCTATATTCATGGATTTATTCATCATGGATCTTATTTCTTATGATCTTACTTTTTTGGGCTGTATCTTCCCAAATTCACACTGAACATGCTGATTCCTGTCACAATATATCTTCCAAAAAACGACAGGATGTTTTAGACACCATCCGTCTGAAGTTCGAACCGAAGTGACTGACAATAGCAGCCAATGTATGCGGGTTGACCTCAGCTCAAATTCCCCGAATTCCTTGAAATTCCGAGTCAAAAAAAACAAAACACACTTATTAAGCATGACAATGGTAAATTCATTATCAACATTTGATTGATTTCTATATGTATTTAAGAAAAAAAACATACATGGATCCTGTGATATGCTGTGGGTGTAATACATATTTTGGATCTATCCCCCATCCCAGGATGCAGATTCCGAAAGTCACCGCCACCCAAAAGGCTGCGGGAGATCCTCATCCTGAGTCCTAAGTATTCACCCATCGAGGAAATAATCTATGTAGTTGGATCCTAATTTGAAAACACTTTTTCATTGAAACAGTTCAGGGGGGTGATAGAAAGTAATCACCACCCGCAGATCCTTCACTTTCCGAAAGTTACTGTATTTAAAGATGTTTAAAGGTCTTTTCGTGGCTGAGTCCCTGAAAATAGCGGGCAAATTACCACACGTGGTCTTCAAAAATGTAAGGTAAATTCGATCATCATGTTCTATCGATGCTGGTTGATGCCACCCAGCCGAAACGGCCGATGTTTGTCAAGTTGCATCATCTAAAAACAATAACAAAACAAACCGCAGCTCTTCACCATCCGATGTCTACCCTGGAAAAAACGCCAGAAATTCCCCACAAAAATGCTAGTTGACAGAATTTTGACGTCACTTCCCAATCAAATTCCCTTTCCCAATGTACCATATCTGTTGAGAAAAGCTTCAAAACCTGAAGATTGATGGTCAAGTCCAACGTTGAAGAGTCCTATTTAGCTTTTTTGTAGATGATTTGAACCAACTAAACAGCTCAAAAATCCTGCCAAGTTTCAACCGAAACATCCAAACACTCCATCTGCAGAATATGTGCAGTTGTCAAATTGGATCATTTAAGCCCAAATCGGGGTTGGAAACCACCACCTAGTTGTTTTTTTTTTGTGTTTCACAAGTCACATCACAGTCACGAATCAAACCCCCTTTTTGAAGGGTCACAACCGGAAGAACCTCGTAGAACGAGCCGGGTAGATTCAGTTCCAAAAAAGGGTGGTTGAGTCAAACTGGACCCCAAATCTGGGCAATTAAGCTGAATTAAGGCCATCTTGGCTCAGATTCCCTTCTTTTTCACCACCATTTAAGGTGACACCGGTGGGTTGGTCGCTATAATATTGCCCAGCCAAACTCCCCCACAAGGTGGGCCCCTACTAGTTATAAATGAAGTTATAATCCCTACAAATGTCCTTAGAAGGTAACTGTGGTTATAGTTATAACACCCTACTTATAAGGGTTATAAGTTATAACTCCGTTAACGTAACGATCGGCTCGGGGGGGGACCCACCTTGCAAGGGTTGCACGTTTTTCTTTGTTGAAGCCAAGTCGCTAGTGTAAGTACAATTGCCATTCAACTCGTTGCGGCATTGCGACCTTCAACAGAACTGGGTCCAGGGCAACCCGCACCCCCACGTCCCTAATGTAGACCCCTTGGGAAATACGGGTTTTGCAAGTAAAGCCTTATTAAGGAAAACCAATGGTTAATATGCCCTTTAATAAGGCCTTATTCCTGAAGGGTAGGTTAGCCAGTAAGTATGCTATGTGTGTCAGTCAGTTGTAGCTATACCAATGAGAAATGCAGTTGCAAATCTTGGTGATGTGGTGTTGTTTTTTTCTGTGTCAAAAACAGTGGTTGTGTGAGAAAGGGAAGTCTAATCATCTTCAGATGGTTACGACAAATCCATGCAACAAAAATGAATCTCAAAACAACAAACCATGAACTCGAAGATCCAGAGACATTGCGCCTGGAAATGCGAAAAGTCTTGCACACTAGAAATTTAAATAAAAGATACCAAAAATGATGCATTGCAACACACATTAAAGTGGCTTTCCTGAGGTATTTACGACAAATTCAGGGCAAAAGATGCAAAACGCATAATGGGCATAATGACTGCCATCGTAAGGTGACGGATTTTCTATGATTTTCTGCCACTTGAGAAAATGCTGTCAACGTCAACTTGTGCCAAGATGGACTGCAAGAAGGCCGACATGCACACAAACCCATGGAAACTCAGGGTTTCAACGAGTGTTCCCAAGGCGGTTTATCCAAAACTAGACGCCAATTTTTAGCCAAGTGACGGGCAGGTTTGTTGATCCGAACACATCCAAATCCTTGGTTCAGAATGTGGTTTAGCAAATTTGCAGGGAAAAACCATGTCACGCTACTAGGGCTACTAGGGTGTCCATGGAAGTTAGTAACTAGATTGGGAAGTTGGTGTATAACCTATTTAGGGGACTTACAACCTACTTATATAGGGCAATCTCAAGCTTTCAACGTAGCCCTCCCTTGCCCTTGCTCCACCGAATATGGCCTGTTCAAGGGTAGATCGTGTCACTGTGACAGGTCACATGATGGTGCCAGGACCCATGTAATCATGAATCGTTGGAGAATACACACATGTTAGATGCACGTATACATATTGGGCAAACTTCGAGGCAACTTTATGGTGGTCGGAAAAAGATACAGGCAGTTGGTGGTTGGAGTCCTCTCTAGTAAAGAACCGGCGCCACTGGCACAAGCTGCTGGCGCAGCAACGACAATCCTAAGACCTACCCCTACTACTACTACTACTACTACTACTACTACTACTACTACTACTACTACCACCACTACTACTACTACTACTACTACTACTACTACCACCACTACCACTACCACTACCACTACCACTACCACTACCACTACCACTACCACTACCACTACCACTACCACTACCACTACCACTACCACTACCACTACCACCACTACCACTACCACCACTACCACTACCACCACTACCACTACCACTACCACTACCACTACCACTACCACTACCACTACCACTACCATAAGGGGAGGGATGCCATCGGTTGGGGGAAAAGCTGAACATGTATGATAATAGATATATTCATTTCTATTCTAATTATACACCCTGGAATATGAACATGGTTCACCTACAAATCACCCATGAAAAGAAAGGAACATGATCGGAAACCAAACCTCCAGGGAATTACACCCCTGAAAACTAACATGGAACCCAAAAAATGGAGGTTTGGAAGATGATTTTCCTTTTCAACAGGGTGATTTTCAGGTTCTATGTTAGTTTTCGGGGGAGTATGTTCAATGTTAATCTTCAGGGGTGCACTTGTTCGTTCTGCATCCTAAGTTCCAACTCACTTCAGGTATTGCAAAACCAAGCTGCGGGATTCGTTCTCCCTCTCCCAGCAAAAAATGATCCTTGAGCCAACTGGTATCCTGGTGAGACCACTGGCACGAAGGGAAGGGTTATGAAGGAATACCTTAGGAAACTGAACTAACGAATTGCACATGAAAATTGCTGCTTTGAATCCTTGAAAAACTACATGCCTTTTTCGGGATGGCCTATTTTTAGAGGCTTTTTGTTAGTTTTAGAGAATGTATACTGTTGACAGGCTCACAACCTTTTGGCAAACAAGGTGACGAAATCATCAGGAACTCATTGACTGGTGTGTGAAAAACCTAACCACTAGAGAATTTTGTCCATCAACCGTATTGAACATACGTAGGGTCTTGTTACTTTCAAGCGTCTTGTGCTCAAGTGTGTAACCCATAGGATCCATGGGCACTGGTACATTTACCTACATTTGGATGATTTCTGTGGTAAATGTTGACCATCCTAGGGTAGCTCATTATTAGCTCATTGTCACTAACTATGAAATGACATCACTGAGGCCTCCCCTTTTCGTATGTTTTGGTGCCGGAAAAAAGCTGCACATTCATTAGATAGTAAACCCTCCGTATACATTGTCTAAGATATGCCGAGAGTAGAACCCTGGGGAGTATATGGGTGTTTCCAAAAATAGGGGTACCCCAAAATGGATGGTTTATAATGGAACACCCCCTATTAAAATGGATGATTTGGGGGTACCACTAGTTTCGGAAACATCCATTTTGGTTCGGGATTTTCCATACCGCGAAAAGATGTGATATTTACAAAGCCTCTAGACCCCTGAAGTTTAACATGGCCCCTGAAAAGTCATCTAGTTGGTGGTTTCGACCCATTTGAAAAATATTAGTCAAGTTTGATCATTTCCCCAAGTAGGGGTGAAAATAAAAAATGTTTGAAACCAGCACCTAGTCATAATGGGAGGACAAACCTTTCCTTTTGAAGCGTTTAGGCCTATTCTCAGGGACGAACTGTTAAACTTAAGTTTGGGGTTCGTGTATTTCGTGTATCCTATATTCAAAATTCCATCCAACCTCGATCCAACTCTAAACTCAAAGGATTACCCTCCTAGAAACTAACATATCCCTTCCCAAATGACTTGTGAAGATGATGTTCCTTTTCCCCAGGTGGGAGAAATTAATGCGTTCCCAGCAAAACCATCCCTCCATCTCCATCGCCATCCCCCCCAGTCCATGTGAGCAATGACCACCAGAGGAACTTTGAGAACACGAAGTTTCAAGAAGAGTAAGATGCATTTAAACAACGAGCCTTGGGGCAAGAATACCCTCCCATACCATCCATGGGAATGGTATTTTACCCTATATACCATAAAAATCAACCCAAAATGAGGTAAATATCCCATACGCTGATGGTATGGGCCTGGGAAGGTTTTTACAGTTACATGGCAGGCAATGGATAACCACCGTTTACCGATTCTTAATATGAGATATACATCTGAATGAAGATGATTTGGTTGTTTTTTTCCATTGTCATTTGCCATTTGTTTGCGGGGTGGAGTGGATGTATGCCAATGTTTTTCTAGTTGGTGGTGTCAACCCATCTGAAAAATATTAGTCAAAATGGGAATCTTCCCCAAATAGGGGTGAAAATAAAAAATATTTGAAACCACCACCTAAACTTAAGTTTTTTGTTTATATCTTACTGGATATAGTTTTGAATTTGCCCCCACCTGCAGGATGCCTATGGGAATCCCAAACGATAACGACTCGTTTGCCAGGAGCCAGCATCCTAAGCTTCACTGTTGATCAATTTCTGGCAAGAGATTCTTCCTACAAGGCGGGGTCCCTAAAAACCCAATTATAAATAGAGTTGTAAGTTATAACCCCATATAAAATGGGGCCGTAAATTAAATTATAAATGGATAACTGAGGTGAATTAATAACCCCTAGGTGTGGAGCTATTTCGGGCCACCCTACTGCCCTAACTGGTGTGACGGATGAGCCCACCTTCTAGCAACTGAAAGAATCAGTTGCAAGATCCCCTTCAAGCCATAGTGCTCTCCCTATTCAGTTGTATCCCTTGTAAAAAAAAAAATCATCCTGACCCTGTGGTGACTCAAGCCCATCTTCCAACCTTCAAACTCTCCCAACAGGATGTACTGACTCGCAACAGTGTTTCTAGGGTTTGTGTGTCAAGGTCGTAAGTCCACATATGAAGAGTATGAATGATATGAATGATGATCATCCTAACCCCTACCCTCCAGTAAACTAACATGGCATTGGAAAATCACCATTTCAAGTAGGGGATACATCTTCAAAGGGTCCATTTTTCATTGCTATTCAGGTGCTACTGTTGATGGTTCAGAAATGCGGCGATCACCACCAGTAATCTATGAAACCCTATGAAAACATGGAATATTCTCCATGTCAACTGGTTAGCCGGAATTCTGAACCATCAAAAGTATGAATGATGATCATCCCAACCCCTAATCAAATCCTGGCTCACCTCCTGAGAATGGTACAGGTGTACCTGGGTACCCCTGCTATCCCAAATAAAAGGATGTGGAGAAAAAAAAACATGCAATCAAACATCCGGCCAGATGACTTCCAGAGTCAAAACATCCCTCCAGTTGGAACCTTCAAGAAAACATGTTGACCAACAAAACACAAGCAACATCCTAAGTCTCACCATCTCCACCGCCTCCCACACTGTTGATGGGTTCAGAAATCCGGCGAGAAAACCACCTGAAAAAAATAAAATATATATAAACCCTGTAAATAATGGTTTTGTTATTTACCATATGGTGGCAGGATTTCTGAAGCATCAACAGTAGGTCTCTTCATGTGTTGGGTGGTAACCAGAAAATATATACGTAAAACCCTGGTAAATAAATGGAAGATTTTTACCATATTAGGTTCGCCGGATGGCTCTCAACCCTCAGCGTTGGGTGGTGAAAACGTACCAAGTTTTGTTCCAAATTTTCACCCCAGCAGAAGTCACTGAGTCGGAAATTGCGATCTCCCAATTCCGGAAATTTCACATGGAAATGGTCCAACCTCAGCTCTCGTGGCTGTCGTTTCTGTCACCCCCCGCAATGAAACTCGATAAATCGGAGGTTCTAAAAAAAAAAAAGGGACCCCAAACGGGTTGTTTTAGGGTAGATTTTTGTTGGGGATGACATTTCCTACCCAAATTATGTGGGGATTGTTTGATAAACCATGAAATAAAGATCCCTATTAAACAACCAGTATAATGGAAAATGAAGAAGGTTTCTTTTTTGTGGCTCACTTGGGGTTCAGCTCATCAACGTTGGTTTTGAGGATAAATCAAAAGGTGCGATTCAGTAAAGAATCCATTCACTAACGCAGGTGTCAAATCGGTCCATTTTGGGAAAAATTGTTTCATCCAGGCTTACACCTATCTGTTCCAAGGGGTTGATTGAGGTCAGTTTCCGTCATATTTGTTCCCCCAGAGCGTAATGAACAACGTCCCAAGAAAACACATGCAGCCGTAAACATCTGTGAAAAACATGAAAGGTGTTGTTCAACATTAGTTTGGAGGGATTTAATACCTGCCTGCTCCTGGAGTTTTTGCATGTTTTTTGTGTGTGTGTATATACATACTGCCCAACGTGACTTGCGGTATCCGTGTGGAAATGAAGTGTGCACAAACATATCATACCTCAATTTGATGTAGATTTGCATAGAAATCGAAGGTGCAAAGAAGCGTTCCACGGATGGTTGACAGATGCTGGATATTTTGATGGATTAGAAACATGTCATTGGACTAGTACTCGATAGTCCACAAACGAACGCTCCTCCCACAACTATATGACTTTATGAAACCAACACCAAAAGACCCGTACAGATAATAGAAAATAAATATTGTAGATTTCATAACACTTCCAACCCCTTCTGCATCAATAAAAAACAAACAGCGGCCACACGTATTCTCGGTCTTTCAGAGAAAAAACAGAGGGAACTGACCGCAGTTCAAGTGTGGTTATGTATCCCGAAATCTGAGCCAATAAGTTGACTCCTTTCTCCAAATGGTTTGCATTTTGATCAGTTCATTTTCCCTATAAAGGTCTAGGGTTTAGGGAATTCAGGTTTTAGGGTTTAGGGTTTATAAAGGTCTTGAGAAAAGTGATTGAAACACCACATTAATCAAAACACGCAAGTCTGCTTGATGACCCCGGTACAGCAATCAAATATGGACTTGCCTCTTCATTCGACTCCGAAAAAATCTTTGAAACATGACCCTGGAAGTGAAAGACTTTTAAAATAACTAATAATCCCTAATTTAGGATGATTAAAATTCCCTATTCAAAAAAAATGGTCTTTGGATGAAAGCCTATTTGTTTTCAAATGGATTTAAATGATTTATTTTTTGGACTTCCAGGGATGATTGATTTGAAAAAACTTCCCCTTGGAGATATTTTACCGAGCTTTGGAATGTGCCAATTTTTTCACAAAGATATGAACGTTTTGGAACGCAGTTCATACGTCAAAAATCATAAAAACCTCATGAAAAAAGTTGAGTTTACATCATGGAAGTGGAAAATGGCATGTCTCCAAGATTAGTTTCCTTGCATTTAGGATAATTTTCCACTGAACTTCACTGGTTATGGGAGAAAGGGCAAAATGGAAACTAATACATATAACATGCAGTTCAAGAAAAACCTATGTTTCACATGACCAAGTTGAAGTTGCTCACTCGAGTGGTTGATCTTTGGTTCTTGGATGTGTTTTATGTTCTCACTCGAAAAACTCCAGCGGTTGCTGCAGGTGACACAAGCGCCATGGCATTGGTTGATGCAGTCCCTATGCCAAAGGTTAAAATCCTCAGGACGAGCCGCTGAGATGATTAAATTATAGTAGGTAGATGTAGGTAGTCTCCTTTTTGTTGTCTGAGGTCTCAGTACAGTGTATTAACATCAGACTTTAGGGAAATCTAGCCACAGTATGCCATACTTTCTACTTGGCAGGCTTGCCTTTTATCAAACGAAGAGCCAACATGCACCGCCGTCCTAGCCACAGGGGTAACTGCATTCTGGACAAACAGATTCAAATATTACTACCTGAATCGGAATCGTCTCTCCGGTGTGTCTAAACTTTCTGCAGTTTCGAATTTGTGGACAGTGATTCACCAAAGCTTAAGGTGAATTTCATGGTACATGCATTCAACAGTCCAATGAGAAATCTCAACTGGTTGAGGCATGAGTAGAAAAAAAAACACGCAGGTTGAAGGCGTCAACAAGATAAGTCGATCCATCAACATCATGTTACGATGATACAATTGCAGCATATTGCAGCAGGACTTCCAAACGGAACTGGTGGATCCTGTTCATCTCACTGTGATATTTGGATAAACGTCTACCCCTGCATCATGTCGGCAATAAACACTAGAATGAATCCCCACATAACTGGGTAGTCTGTCATCCCTAAACAACCATGTTTTTTGTCTTGACCCTCTTAAAGCCCTCCGGTTTTTTCCAAGAAAACTATCAACTCCAACTGGCCAAAAAGTCCAAGCATCACGGCAAAGTCGTAAAACTGTGAGCTCAAGGCTTCTTTGGAATGTTGCAAACCACGAAAGAAAATGTAGGAGTCGTACAAGGCGCTAGCCATGAACAGGAGATGCCTTGACTTTCCGAAAGGAAACAAACGGCAAAATCGGCAGGTTTTTTTTTGGGGGGGGGCGGCTTCAAAACGTGGCGAATCATTGGGAAGGGAGGGAAAACATGAAACTCACCCAGCGCGAAATGGAGTTTTCTACAACGTTGCCCTTTAGGGCAGATTTTGGGGATCATTATATAGGGATGAGGAATTTCCATGAATCACACATCTCAGTTTGCCACGGGCCTATTTCACCTTTGGAATATTTGCTTGAAACACTGCGAATTGCACTGGAAAATAATGATTCATTGGGGAGAGAGTACGTCGTCATTCCAGCTACACCCCGGAAAACTAACATGGAACACAAACATGGAGGTTTGGTTCAAATGATGTTCGTTTTCAACTGGGTGATGTTTAGGTTCCATCATATTAATTTTCAGGGGTGTACATTTTCCTGAAACAAACGTGACTGAGCGTATACATGGCGAATTCCTTTGCGTCAAGCTTAATCTTCAAATTCCTTCAAAAATTGACGACCTTTTTCCACAGCAAACCACCCGGTGGTTTGGATCCTAAGGTTTTAAACAATCAAATGTATGAATAAAATAGCTGGCCTTATTAGGGTTGGTTGATTTTTCCATCCCAGATGCTCAACGTATGGTATATTTACTTGCATTTACCCCCAAAACTACCCAAATGTAGGTAAATAGGCCATACATTGAGCATCTGGGCATAGCCGATCATTTCCATCCTACAAATCAGTCGTGTTTTATATCAAGTCCATCCCTCAAAACGCTGCGACTCGCTCACCTCGAGCGCCAAGACTTGCACCAAACACTCAAACGCAGCAGCAGCGGAAAACGAAGACATCGGGGAAGCCTCGCAGATGGCACCTGGAAAAATTTACAATGAAAGATGGCCCCCTGGTTATTTAAGGTATATACTTCGAGGATCATCCCCAAATAATAAGTAGATAGTAACCCCGATTTAAAAACCATTCAGGCCATTTGGAAAGGGAATAACCCCAGTTAGGGGACTTGTTAAATATGCTCATCAACCACTTACTAAATGGGATGATCCTCCAAGTAATGGTTAATTGTTGGTTTGGGGCCAGTTGGTTTGGAATCCTAAGATCCGTTTATGAAAGGGATTGCTACTTAGGGGGTACCATGATCAAATCCCAAACCAACTGGCCCCAAACCAGCAATTAACAATTAGCTGAGGAAAGGTGTTGAAGAAACACATATATCAATTGAGCAATGAAAGAAGGGCCCCCTGGTTATTCAGGGGATTTGTTGGGGACAACAAACTACCCACTTATGCAAAGGTTGTCCTAAACCACAAGGATCCCTATTAATCAGGATTCAATGAAAAATGGGAATTCTTGGTTTTTTTTGTGGCTAATTTCCTTAAGAAACAGAACCACTTCTTGAACCTTTTTAGTTTGGGTGCCAAATGGTTCCGTTACAGGGCGTCAATCCAGCATGGGTTAGGGTTTAATTGGCACCCCTTGGAAGGTGCTTGATGTCTTCCAGAAACGCATCTTGCATGCAACCCATACCAATCTCAAAGAGAGCTTTTAAGAGAAGACGGGAGTGAGAGCCTGCTCTAAGAGTTCGGAGAGCGTCAGCTATACAATGCCTTTCGAGCTGTAATAGCTGTCCCTCCCAGAGATACGCTCAATTGCCTCTTTGGACAATGTTCATCAATGTTGTTGAATCTGTGAGTTCCAGTGCTGAGGTGTCATCTTCTAGTCCAAGATCTTTTGAACAAATGGGCCTTCAAGCCTGAAAAGCGCCTTTCAGATCTCAGCCCAACATCCGAATACTCCATGCCAGTTGAGCCAGGTTCATACTCGCGAAGAAGTTCCTCTTCCTCTGCTGTCAAAGTGATACGAGCAGTTGCTTCAACTGTTATCAAACGATTTTGTTCAGACCTCATTTGCAGATGAGGAATCATCTTGCCAAGAACAGAAATAAACTCGTCCAGAAGCAATTTGTTTCTGAGTGCCAAAATACATGGCTTCTTTGGTAGAAACACAATCTGGAGCAGTAAGGTCCTCTGACAGCAGAAACACTCTACCTGCGATTGGTTCCATACTCTCAGTCATTATAGCATAGGATCCTGTACGATCTGTCAACAGAACTATACTGTCGGTGTCCACCAAAATCACAGATGCACCAGGACTTGCTTGATACCAGATGCAAGACTGACTCACCTCTGCGAGTTGTGACCACAACACATTCTGTACTGCTCCACACAATTTCGCAATTACTGGAGTCTCTCGCATAGATGAAGGTTCGTGGCTCCTCTTCAGAAATAACCTTCATCAATCCTTTCTGCTGTAAATGAGCTTTCGCGCTTCCTGTAGAGGGAGCGCCCATATCGCTTCCAAAATCAAGTCTCTCATATCGATTTGCCCGCCTGTGTGCATTTTGACCTTCTTCATGAACAGAGAGTTTGTGCTTAGCTCTCTCTCTTCTGCTTCTGTGGCTGCCTCTGCACCCCTCCGTTGAGCCATCTCTTCTTCTTCTTCTTTTGCCACTTGAGATCTGCTGTATCTTTGATGCAAGTACGTAAGAGACTCTGGTGCTTCTGAGGCCATTTTGCTGTGTCTTAGGCACCAAAGGAGGATAGAGTCTTGTAGGACTGAGAACACTGAAAGAGAGAAGCAGGAGAATCCTGGTTCCAAGTCATTTTTTCGCTTGAGCCAAATGATCGCTTTTCACTTACTAAACTACCTTTTGGGGTGACCAACCGGCAGGTTGGTTGCTATAAATTGCCGAGATGATTGTAAAATTGTATTGTATCTGCAAAAAAACACTAGAGCTTCACCTCGCACCCCACCTAAACACGCCAGTTTGTTTTTCGTGTGGTGAAACTTTCACATGTTCTCTTTCAAAAAAGATCATAACTTAGATATAAAGAAATCACTTAACAAACATGTCTCTTGAGCAATTTGGGTTGGTTGGTTTGGTTTGGTTGATGTGTTTTCCTTTTTTTTCAGAAGAGAAAAAACATCGACAAAAAACAACCAACTCATCAGCGCCTTTTCATCTCTGGCCCATAAAATTGGACTTGTTTGATGAAGGTCCTGGATGATGGGATTAGATTTCCAACTTTTCAACCCTTCATTTGGTGCTACTTAGGGTGTCCATGGAAGTGATAGGAATCAGTTGGTAAGTTGGTTTATAACCTATTTATGGGGACTTACAACCTACTTATATAAGTTTATGTAGGGGTTAGAATCCATTTACTAAGTACCATGGACATCCCAGTACCCTCCCTGAAACTAACATTTTCGCCTCTGAAAAATGCTGGTTGGACGACTTTCTCGTTTCCTTTTGGGGCGTTTAGGCCTAATTTCATGGGCGAACTGGTAGTTTTTTAGGGAAGGTACTTGCTGGTTGGGATGGTGGCATGCAAAAATGGTGGGCCTTGGCAAAATTGCGTCATTTTGGGTATTCAATTTCCGAGGGCCGTGTATATGTTGCAAGAAATATTCCAAGAATGAAAGGGGCCAAACACAAGAACAGAATGGAATCTGTTTCATGAAATTGTGGTAGGGTGTGTCTATTCATTTTTGGATCAATTTGTTTCATGCATTCATCACATAGTGACTTAGATCACACACGTCCGCAGGGCGACTTCCACAATATCATTGATGATCCTTACCAGGGCCTGTCACCACTCCATTCAAAAAAAAAACAACTTGTCTTAGAATGTTTCTCGATTCTGGTCACCAAAAAGCATTACAGTAGGAGGAAACTCCTTCAAATTTGGACCCTTGGTGTTTCCACTTGAGGTCTCTTCCGAACGAAAAAAGGTGCAACTTGTTCGAACCTCCAGAATACTGTGGATGGAAGAAATCCGGCCAGTCAGTTGAGATTGGAAGTTTATCCCATTATATACGACGGGTTTTATGAACATCCCAGGTGGTGGTCTTCTCGCCGGATCATCAACAGTATCATTCAACCCGTTTAGCTCAGGACCTTGGGGTTAGAGTAGCTGTGTTTCCCCCAAAAAACTTGTCCAACTCCTCTGCTTCCAAGCATGCTTTGGCAGCAAAGCCCACAGACACCATCGCAAAGAACGAAGAGATGGCCATCAAATAGACCGGCAGAATACCGCGACTGGTCCAATGTGACACTTTAAAAAAGGTGGGAATTGGAAATCTGCATACAAAGACACACTTTGGAGAGAGAGAGAGAGAGGGATAGCATAAGATACGAAAACATGTGCATATGGAAAACAATAAATTTCTATCAGTCATATGTTTCCAGCCGCAAGGAGTAGTAAAATCACACCATGCTTTCCAATCTTGGAGCAGATGCAATTTGCCATATGAAATTAAAATATTCCCAAGAGGGAACTAAATGAAAAAAAAAAGTACTATATACTGTGTTTCTATCCATGCCAAAGATGGTCAAATGAAAAATAATTTCAAATAAATACTACAGTACACCCCCGAAAACGAACATATCCCCTGAAAAAAAAGGTGGTTGGAAGACTACTTTCCATGTTAGTTTTCGGGTGGTGATAAAATGATAAGTACACTCCCTGAAACTAACATAGCCCCTAAAAATGATGGTTTCCAATAGGAATCTCCTTTTCAAGGGGTCTATTTTCAGGGGATATGTTAGTTTCAGGGAGGGTAGTCCATTCCAAAAAGAGACCAAAGGTCAAGAAAATCCCCAATTTCCACCCAGTCACCTTGCATCAGCAGTACCCAAAGGTGTCCAAACCTGTGACTGAGGGATGGATTTTCCAACACACATCAGAAGTTGTTACAATTCTACATGGTAGGGAAATATCATCCCCCTAAGGATCCAATCACCTTGTCAGATGATGATTGGGGTGTATAGTCACCTCCTCACGAAGGTGAGTGATTGGATTCCTATAGGGCTCCAGGGAACCAACATATCCCACCTAACGGGAAGTTCGCAAAGTCATCATCGACTCGTGAACATTCTCAGGAGGGTACACCAACCCCCAAAAAAACTTAGATTTGCGACTCTTCGATGACTGCAAAAAGGTTCAAAAAAATATTCTCCCTAAAACTAACATAGCCCCTACCAGGAAGCCATCCCAAAAGGAAACCAGTCTTCCAACCATCCATTTTCAGGTGCTATGTTAGTTTCAGGGATGGTATTCTCCCAAATGGTGGTGAAAAATAGTGATGAATACCATGGTAGAAAGTAAACAATTTCTTTCTTTCTCGTGGCTTACAGTGTCATTGGTTTGACTCAGCCTTTGGGGGTTGCACCTAATTCATACCCTTATTGAACTGATGGAAATCAGCACCATCATCAATATTTGCC
>DF245237.1:0-19478 GCA_000507305.1 Breviolum minutum Mf 1.05b.01 | reverse complement strand
CCTTTTTTCAGCCTTTGGTGTTCAGGCTTGAATCAAAGATGGCTATTCATACCATCTATTGGTGAATGCAAACCAGAAGGAGTACCACATTCGCAATAATATAGCACAAAAAACTGTTAGCGATGCCAACTATCTCTCGGTGAACTTGGATTTGAAACACAACTTGTCGCCTGTCTTTTACTGCTCCCAGTGGCCGATCTATCCTTCCTATGACTGGGCACATGGTCTTTCTGATGCCATCGAGGCAGATGTTGAAATGGGTACTGGAATCATGATGATTTTTTGGCCACCAGCAAGTGTTTCCTTGAGAGTGCTTTTCACCGAATTGAAGATATCCCTGGTTGCACCCAAGCTCTTGGACTGGAGTTAAAGTGTTCACAGATAGAGTCGATTAGGCATGTTCGACTCCTCATTCACTACAGGCAGACAAGATAGAGTGTGCAGGAAAGCATCACCCCAACAGCTCCACATTTCCAGAACTGTGATCTGCATTTGTGTCGCACTGTCAGGGGGTGACCCATTCAGTGTGCACACTAGAGTTCAATATGCACAACGAAGCTTGGAGTGTATTTCTCTGTCATGAAACGGTTCAAGATTGTGGCATTTCGTGACTCATGACTCTGCCGTAGTGGATTAATACGAAAGTTGGTCTCCGAGGAACTCTACAACTGGTTGCCTGGCAAAAAACTCATCATTTCTCCAGGACGAGAACACAAACGCGAAATGTGAGTTGCAGTAGTAGGTATCTTGAGAATTCCTGAAACATCCTGAAACCATTCTTCAATGCTTCCATGCAATGATTTATAGAGCAAATCATGTACTGCAACTATGTGTCTCAGATTGATGATATCTGAGGGTTGTTTTGTCATATTATGGTCGTATCATGTTATATTTTGTTACTTTTGCTGAGGTTCAATGAGAAGGTGTTGAGCTTACCAGATTCTTTGCCCTTATGCAGACCACCAGACTCAGCTCTTCCAAGGCTTCGTTTTGCACTGCGGGGTCGCTCCTGAGCACATGGGTTTTTTCGAGTTTGTTGTTCGCAGGCAACACGAGTTTGCCCGACTCGAGATGACAAACATT
Organism: Breviolum minutum Mf 1.05b.01; assembly: GCA_000507305.1. Taxonomy (NCBI): domain Eukaryota; class Dinophyceae; order Suessiales; family Symbiodiniaceae; genus Breviolum; species Breviolum minutum. The sequence continues at coordinate 18,395 of DF245237.1, read as the reverse complement.
GTGGTTTCGAGGCTTAGTTGCAATTCTTGCAATTTCTGCAGAATTTTGGATGTTTTGCAACCTCACAAGTCTCGTTGTTTTTGCTTTTCGTAGATATAATGACATGCTGTAAGACCTGTAGCACGGAGGGAAGGAAAGGTGAATCAGCAACATAACATACCCCCAAAATTGCATGTCTCATGATCCGCAAAGAAGTGGATGGTGTTCATGATGTTCATGCATTGCAACAAACCTTGTTGGATTGCCGTCTGCAGTGACAACGCAGAACCTTTCTCAGAACATTACAGAACCATATCAATTTTCATCGATTTTCCTTTTGCATCCAAGGAAGCGGAAGCTGAAGTGGCTTGGCAGCACCCTGCAGTGGGTTTTCTTATTCTTCTTCTAGGGAAGGTGATTGATGGCCGTGATTTTTTTTTGATTCGAATCGCACTACTGTGGTTCTCTGTTCTCGGTCAGGCGGTTGGTCGAGGCTGGGTTCATGGTAGCTGCTTTTTTTGGAAGTAGCTTTCAAGCATCATTTTTGATATCTTTTGACAATTTACATGTTTCCAAAACTGTCCTTGCTGGTCAAACCCACTTTCAATCAAAATGTCTTCATCCTTCAACATATCCAGATCTTTGCACCTGTTGGTCGATCAGGGCAGCTTCGTGGAGGGCTGGGATGATCCACGTATGCCAACAATTTCTGGGATGCGGTGCGCAACCAAGTTTTTCGATGGTGAACTTTTGCGGAAGATCTCTGGATATATCTATAGACTTTTTCAGCAGACCTCATCCATGCCAGTGAGTCAGTCGGATTTCCAAACCATCAAGGTACTTAATTTATCTTAATTTATCTTAAGATTCTGTTGGAGAATCATCAATCTTCAACGATCAAACATACTATGTTTGCAAAGGAGTGTCCCTCGTCGTCAATGTGGTGCACAACTCCCAATTTATCCATCCATTTCCCTCATATTTCCATCATAATCCATAGTATATTTCCCTCCTTTACTGGTACCAGCACCTTGCATCCACCTTGGTGCCTTCTTTCACAAAACAAGGCGCCGTGGTTACCCTCCCAGTGCGCTGCGAAAGCTCTGTGAGCTGATTGGGGTGACCAAGGCGATGAGATTTGATGGGGACATTCCACAGAACATGTGACTCGAACGGAGTCGCAGGTTCCCACCAGTGTCATCGAGTTCAGCTTGCTGGAGAATTGCGTGCGGGATGCATTGCAGGCGTTACAGAATGGAGTTTCAATGGGATTTTCAAGCGATGTTTAAATGTGCCAAGTCGCCGACCAAAAAATACAAGGGGTGTGTTGGATACAAATGTTGTGGGATAGCACAAGGGTATCAGTTGTACAATACTTGATCATTCCTTTCGCGATGCCAAAACGCTCGGCCGACCAGGAGCAGGTTTCAGCAAAAGCGCTGTGTGTTCTACGACCTCTTCGAGCTGGGCACTCTTGTGATACCAAAGTGGATGTTTCAGTGGGTTCATAATGTGTTGTTGTGAAGCTTTTCCCAAAATGATATGCAAATCAAGCAATCCCAATTCCTATTCCAAGCATGTCTTCTGCTTGCTGGGTAGATGTTGGAGGAAGCCAAACAAAAACGATCAGATCAATCTTGGCTACTTCAAGCTTTGGAGGAAAACCATGTGCGTGCATTCACATATGTCACATATGTCCATGAATTTCTAGATCTTTCACAGCTTTTCAGTTGAGGTCACTATCAGCAACTGGGAGGGTGAGGAGCAATTGCTGGAGGTCTGGGGGTCAAGCTCAAACAGGATCGAAATCTCCGAAGGATGGTATGTTGTGATGATTTGTGATGTAATTCATGTCCAAAGACACTGCAAATCATTAGAAATCATCAGAGTAGTACTGTATGTATGAGTAAGTTATCCGATAAAGATAGGTTTTTTTACATCTCAAAGTGTTTTCTTTCTGATCTCTGGACCAGGTGCCAGGTGAGGAGCGAAAGATGTTCTTTGGCAAGGACGGCAGCTGGCAGATGTTGCTGGAGACAACTGTGGTTTCGTTGCTCCAACCAACCAAGGGAGATTTGGGATTTGGAGTCTTCCATCACAGTCCCAGTGACCAGGTATTTGCGATATTCACAAAGGTCATGGACAACTCGTCTCTTGTTATCCTTTTGACATGAGAACGGAAACTGCGAAGCCACGTTGTAGCAGGAAATCTTGCTTGACGCAGAGGAGAGGTTGTGCAGAGTCAAGGGTCAGTTTGTTTGATTCATCGGTGCTTCCGCACATTTGGTATTGCTGAAGCGAAGCGCTTGGACTGCAGCTGTTTGTAGCACTGCAACAATACAAGGACTTCCAAGAAGAACCAGAGCCGGGATTCAAGCGCCTTGCTCCAGGAAGACAGGTGGACATTTTTTTCAAATGACAATTTACTGTGCGATTGAATTTGTCTTTCAAGATTTGACACAGGGTCTCGGTGGTAGGTGAAGGTTTATTTTCGAATGCGAGAATCCTGTTAAGGGAATCCAGAACTCCAATGTAACGGAATTGCAGAAGCACAGGATTTGGATTGCAGCGTCATTTCCTTGGATCAGTTAGAGCAGGTAAAGCTCCGCTATGCCTACGTCATCCAGTGCGACGAGGAGGGACTTCTATGCATTGTTTTTGCGTTCGTATCAAAGGTCCAAAGCAATTGCTGAATTATGCTGAATCTATCCCTTTATTGCAAAAAAATACACTTCGCATACATAAATTGCGACTGCCATTTGCACTCCTTTCCTGTAAGAAATCTCGTTGAGGTGATCAAAGGTGCAAATGGAGAGGTGGAAGAGCTTATTTGCTCCTATGATCCTGACTCCTTGGGAAAGAGGCGCTGACACGGAGTGAACCCAACCTGTACATGCACTCATGCTGTTTTTTGTTTAGAGGCCCCCAAAGAAGGTGGCAGTTGTCCACTGGGCTCATGCTACAGAGCACTACTCTCAGTGTACCTTGTGTCACTGCTCTTATATAGATTCGAAATACAAGACCAGCCCTTGCACTCGACCGCCTTTTGGTGTTCCACAACACAGCAACGCTATGAAGATCATTTCACTGACAAACATACAAAACATAGATGCATTACAACCCTGGTGGTGGACAACTGAACAACTCTCAGAAAAGCTCTTTCATTTAACCAGTTGAATCAGTGGATTTTCTCCGGGCAGCCACTATGACCTGCCCAAGGTCCACAGCAGTCACAGTGCGACTGTATGAGAACCTCTTTGCGGACGCACGTCCTGAGGAGTTCCGGGGAGAAGTGTGAGGTCCAAAGGGTCAACGAGATGGCAGTGAGGGGCTGAAACTTGGTCCCGGAATTAGAATGAATTAGATTCATTAGACGGACATCCAAACGATTCCCTTGTGGCTTATTGACTGACCTCGATGATTTTGCATGACGTGCTTTGCAACCGTGGGTCAGGAGGCTGGAGACTTCTTGGACGCATTGACGCCAGACTCATGCAAAGAACTGAGCCAGAAACCCAGAAGGAACAATGCATCAGTGAGCAGCTCATACAATTGTTTTTGCCGTTGAGGTGCCCGATGCGAACCTGGAATTGAAGACATGTGGCAAACACACCAGGAGCCAGAACATGTGTTGAAAGTTGAAAGATGTTGAAAGCATGACATTTTCGCAGGTGGTCGGACAAATATCTTTACATGTTTTCCGAAGAGTTTTTCTACCCTTCCGCAGGACCAGTCAGAGGATCCCATTTTCAGAGCATCTTGGTTGCAGTTCAACTCAAGATGTGACGATTATTTTCATCGAAATTGTCAAAGCAATGTAAAGCGTTTTCGCTGCCCCAGGTTCAATTTGAACGGTGTGGATTTTTTGCACTGGACCGGAAGGCCACAAAGAATTATGCATTGCTGCCTTCATTTGTGAAGCTTTTGTCTCCGACACACCGCAGCAGGCTACAGAGGAAAGAGGCAGCCTGGTCTTTAACTGCACAGTCGCACAAAGGAGCACGGTGTAGCCGGAGTGTTCCTCTGGAGTATTGCTCTGCATCTTTGAAAGCCAAAATCGACAAGAACAGGAGTGACTTCAGCAAACCAAAGAAGGGACGAGCAAAGGAGACAAAGAAAAAGGCCACTGCACCTTGTCCCGCACTTGATATAACCGAAGCTGTCTTGAATTTAAATCGCTTATGCTAGATTACCCCCCAGAGAATTAACATGACCCCTGACAAGGGACCATTTTGAAATGAACATTTCATCTTCCAACCATCAATTTTCAGGGGATATGTTAGTTTTCAAGGGGGGGTAGATGTGTCGTTTCCTTGCCTTGATCCTTGATTTGATGGGTGGATCTTGGGAGGCAAAGTGAAAGGAAGTGCATCGAATTCATGGTGTTAGGTTGTCACGCCTTCCGGCTGATCTTCCAGCTGTTTCTGCTAGCCAAATGACCTCATCGATTTCACAATTTTCATACCTTCAACAAGCGCGTTGGAGTCGGAGGAGACCAAGAAAGTGTTCTTTTTTTGTATCAAATTTGTCCAGCAAAAATGCTGGCATTCCACAGTCCGTTTTTCGTTCTTTGAGTGCGCTTCATATAGTCCTCGGCCACAGTGTCCATTCATTCACTGGCGTTGCCGCGGCTGTTAGCTCAAGTTTGAAATGTTGTATTCTAGTGTATAGAACATAGACCTTATTCATGCTATTCTCCAAATATACTACACATCTTTCAGATTTACCTTTGGCAAAGACTTGCAGATGATTCAGGGAATCTGTCTTGCTGTTTAAGCAAGGTTTAGAACTAGCAGATTACAAAACAGATGCAAAACAGAATAATTAAACGTGAACAGAAGCAGGATCGAAATACCAGTGTGCACGCGGTGTCTTTCATGATGCAGGCCAGAAGTACAAATGTGCATAGCGTTCCTCAAGATGCCTAAAGTTTTAAAGCCTTTTTTGTCCAACAGATATGACGTATCGAAGGACTCACTTGATGTTTAGATGCTATGATGTCAAATCGTGTCATTCAAAGTGTTGGAAGATGTTGGTAGGATTTGCCGCATAGATTTTTTTTCCTGCAGCTTTCCTATGCCTGACGTCGTTGATGTTATGAGATATCAGGCTTATGGAGGGCCTGTACCCGTGGAAGCGCCATCAAGGTGAACCGGTGAAGGTTAGTGAAGTTTTCTGAAGGCTCAGGTTTCAGGCCAGGTGGTTTCAGATAGATATGCAATTTCCATCAATTTCCGCACATGTCTTCATGCTGTGATGTTGCATTTAAATGCTATCCTATTTAAGGAATCAAGCGCTGGGAAGACGACACGTCGTGCATTATGGACCAATTTTGAAGAGATTTTACCACTCCAAGTCCACGCTATGATTATACATTCAATATAATATCTAGAATTTAGAATTTAGAACCATTTTATATTATTACATATTTTATGTTTTGGTTTTTATACATTATTTAACTGATTATACTTTTATACTACCTATAATGTAATGCTAATGCTAAATACTGTATATTCGTTCAACTCAGATCCTATATGTACAACCAGCCGTTCCTTTCTCCCAAGGCCCTCCGGGACGGACAAAGGCCTAGCTGAGGCAAGTGCAAAAAAAGAATCCTTCAAAATGCTTTGAATCTTTATCAAAACACTTATATAATTTGTCGATTTATTGGGTTTTATTGGTGTGTGATAGAGGTTTTACGGGTATCCGGTATCACCAAAGTACTGTTTCAAAAAGGTTTTCTTCAAAGATGGTTTCGAACATGCATGATTTGGGGTGTACCATCAAACACCTGGTATACATTTTTGTTTGGGTTTCTGTTCAAACTGTTTTCCCAGTGGTGCAACTTGAGGTGTTTGAGCGGCGCAGAGTCTTTAGAGTTGGTGATTCTGTCTCGAGGAAAGCTTTGAGGCGAAGCTGTTGGCTTTGCAGCTACGAAATGGTGTGTTTTTTTATTTATACTAAGGTTGGTCAATCTTGGTTTGACAAATTATGGTTTCACAGGAATTTTTGCACTTTATTTTTTGGCTCAAGATTCGAAAAGATTGTGAGGAAAGCACTGCAGTGTAGTAGCCCCTTGGGCGGGCAGGCACTTGCAGCTTGCGATCTCTGTACCGAACCTCCATATTTGTCGTATGTCTTCATGCGCTGCTGCAGCCAATGCTTGCTGCCAGCTCTCCTAGTGGTACTCTGCACTGGCGAGTCTGGGGAGCTTTGTGACTTGCAGAGCCCTGACTGCGATTTGCAGGTGGAGCTCATCCAAACAGCATCGATTCTGGAGGAAAGGGTGAGGCCGAAACTCGTTACGTTTGAGGATGCCGAGGATGCCCCACTGTTTGCTTCTGCCTTCGACCGCAAGGCTCCGACTTTGGCAAAGGCTCTCCTGGCCAAAATGAAGCCACGCAGTATTTTGATGGAGAACAACCTAGCTGCAGGAGCGAAGAATGTTACTGGAAGCACAGTGAAAGTGGCTGTAGTGGAGCCAAATTCTTTGGAAGTGCTTGGTGCAGCCTCTGCTTTCAGTGCGACTGTGATGCTGTTGGTCTTGTGTCTTTTTGGTTGTCTCAGAGAACGGTATCCTGCGATCTACCTCAAAAAGGTCAATGAACCAGGAAGTCATGGGGAGATTCCGCCTGACATCAGCTCCAGCTTTGGATGGATGGCAGCCTGTTGGAGGCTTCCTATTGATGAGATTGCGAACTTTTCCAATTTAGATCACGGAATGTTGGTCCAGTTCTGCGATGCAGCTGTGATGTGCTTGTTGTCCACCGGATTACCTGCCCTTCTGATTCTCGGTCCTCTTTGTGCTTTTGTGGGAGCTGGAAGTGCTAGCAACCTGGGACTGCTGAGCTTTTCCAATGTGGCACAAGGCAGCTGGATCACATATGTTTACCCCATCTTCGTGTGGTACACAGTTGTGGTGACTCAGGCCTTCATCTTCCGAGCCCAACGTGCGTTTGTGGAGCGCCGTTTCCAATGGCTGAGGACCATGACGGAACCACGTGCAAATTCAGTGTTACTGTCAAACCTTCCCGACAACTTGATGAAGGAGAGCGCTCTCCGAAGCTTTTTGGAGGAACAGATCTTTGGCTCTAGCAAGCGTGAAGTCATCCAATCCATGAGCTTTGTAAAGGATACCAGCCAGTTGTCCCAACTTGTTGCTGAGCGTGCTCGCTACAATGAGGACTTACAAAAATTAGTCCAGGGTGAGGTCAATGAAAGAAGAAAAGCAGTTGCCAGGGCAGAAATGAACAAGGTAGAGGCACAAGTGAACAAACAGCAGGTCATCATTGAACAGAGCGATGAGTACAACCTGAATACGGCGTTTGTGACATTTCATGATCGACATGATGCAGTGATTCTGCTGAAGCTTTTTGCACCTGGCGGCAACGAAGACATCGTTGCTGAGCTTCCACCAGACACTGATGATATCATTTGGGAAGATTTGGGACCTGCCCACTGGCAATGGGTCTATGATTTCATTGGCTATTTGCTGTTGGCATTTATCTTTTTCCTTTTTGTGCCCTTGGTGGCCTACAATGCAAGTTTTACAGAGGTGGTAGTTTGGGAGAAGAACTCCGGAAGCGTTGCATCATTCATGAAGCTGCATCCTGTTGTTGCAGTCCTTTCTGATGCCATTCTTGGGCCTTTGCTATTGCTCTTCTTGATGGGAGTCCTTTGCTCAATCATTGCATCCATTATCGTGAACTTTTTCGTGCTGAAGGCGCGCGGTGTCTTGCAACATATGGTCCAGAGATGGTACTTTGTCTATCTGGTGATTTTTGTCCTTTTCCTTACGGCTATTGGCAAGTCCCTGACCAACACCTTGGATTATCTCTTCAAGAGTCCCAAGGACATCCCCCATGTTTTGCTTGGGAATTTTGCGGATTGCACAGTGTTTTACATGACGTTCATCGTTCTGAGTTGCTGTGTCTATGTGCTCGCGCTTCTTCGCCTTGTGCCGCTTTACCGGTACAGGATACATAGTTGTATATACGAGGAGCCAGTTGCCATTGCCAAGTCTGAGCCAGAGGATCAGGATTACAATGGAATGGGAGCACGCAGCGCCAGACTCAGCCTCACCTATGTACTGATACTTCTTCTGGGTACACTGGCACCAGTAATCACCATCCTTGGAGCTATTCTATTTGCTCTTTGCCGTATCGTCTTCACGTACTTGTTCGTGTATGCTGAAACGCTGAAGCCGGACCTTGGGGGCCTTTTTTGGCACCAGCAGCTGAAACATGTCCAGCAAGGAACCTTTCTGTACATAGCCCTCATGACCGTGCTGCTCTTGCAGAGAGCTCCGAATAGCATCCCTGGAATTATTTGTGGTTCGAGTGCTCTTTTCATGGCCTTTTCATACTACACTTTCCTGCACAAGTTTCGATGGGAGCAACTCGAGTTCAGTGAAATCCCTGCCAAACTTAGTGAAGGTGCACCTGAGGTTCCACGTGTCTATGGTCATTATAAGCAGCCTGAACTGCCTCCACCGAAGCAGAAAGAGAATCCGAAGCTACAGCGTGCAGCCACCACGATGCGCGCCCGGGTGAACACAGTATGCTGTGATGTCATGCCTGAGCGACGCCAGCAACGGGACATGACGCGCACCAAGACCATGCCATCTTAGCCGTGGAATTGCGATGAAAAGAAATGGAGCGCCAAGAAATCTTTCTTATATATTCAATTTTCATACATGTTCATACTCCCGGTACCTTCATTGGGTAGTCGTTGGCCTCCTAAGTGGTCACTGGCCTTGGTTTCTGCTGCGTCGTGGTGCAGGTGTTGCGTCCTCGGCACCTCGGCCCTTTTTCTTCGGTCCCGTGTGGCTCGCGCCGTGGGTGAGGAACTTGGTGGATGGAACTTGGTGCATTGACAGCACCTTTCCTGCGCAACATATGACGTAATATCTATCAATTACAGATCGATAGATTTGATCATCTCATTTATTAATATTAATAATAGTACATGAGGGTTTCAAACATTTTCACAGTATCTAGCAGTCAGTGTAGTAGTATTTAGTCGTCCATGGTCACAAGAGAGGCAAGTTTTGCTTTCGCTTCGTGTGCATGACAGAGCCAAGTGTCGGCAAGTGGGTTTCGCGCTGCTCAAACTCCTTTCCCAGAGGTGATCGATCAATTGATGCGGCAGTAAACATTGGCCGGGATGCCAACAAAAGGCGCCGACAAAGAATGAGCCTGCAGGACTGCTTTGGCACAGTAGAGCTGTCCAGAAGTGCGTAATGCAATATGCTGTCATACAATTTCAGAAAGCTGCATCCGCATCTGGTGCTTAGCTGGCTACTCATCGATCAAGTCAGGATTTTGTACATTCAGTCCAAGTTGAGAATCGCTCTTGAGCATTTTTTACTTGGTTGCTCTTTGGGACCGCTTGGACGCACAATTCCACCTTTTTTGAGAGTTATTGTTAGCGCCATTCCACAATCTGGCATGCTGATCAGGACCGGAAAAAACTGCGGATCATGGAAGTGCGACGCAAGATTGAGGCGGAACGTGGCGACTTTTCAATGTTTGGAAGTAGTTCCCTTTTTCCAACACCTTGTAGCCTCGGAAGCAGCTTCCTCTCCGTGCAGGTCCTGAGAGGAAGAAAGGGTGCTTCGAAGGTTGGGTGATACAGTCCGACTCCACTGGCATTTGGAGTCTTGCTTTCTTGAGATACATTGAGTATCACAATTCAAATGACACATCATTTTATTATTGATACATTCGATTGAAGCAGGAGCATCCTTGCAAACTGTTGGAGATCACATTCTTACATCCAAATTTTGTTGCGCGCTCTGGAGGCCCAGAGTGAAGAAGAGCCTTCAGCTGATGCGGAGGCTCTCACGATGTACATTGTTTCGGTGTGGCCCGTCCTAACAGTGACCACAGGACTATTCCATTTTTACTACGGGTTTTCTATAAACCTTTATTTGCAATTGTTACCGGGGGGGGGCACATACAATACTGCATATTCTTATATATTCATGCACCATCAACAATACACATTTTGAACATGGGCAGTGCCAAAAGCCTCAAAGGGTCCAGAAAGCAAACGATGATGAATATAGATGGCATTGATTGAAATGTAGGGGAATTGAAACAAAACGTGGAACCATTGAAACAGGGGGTGGGCTGCAGCCAGTCGCTGCCAGTCGCTGTGTCACCTGCCAGGAGTCTCCTGTCTCAGGAGCCACCGAGGAAGCCGGTGAGGCTCAGGCGATCAAACGGATATCAGGTGACAACTGGTAACTGGGTACAGTTGATACAGTGGTAGAAAAGCATACAAACATGATCAAACATGGTTCGCTTCTTTAGGCTTGCCTCAATCTCGTTGAGTCTTGTTCCTTTGATCGATTTAATCCTTGTCACTGTACTTCCCTCCAAACCTTTTTGATCCGCTAGGATGGCTGGGCATTTCAGAGAACCGCCAAAGCGCCGGGAATCTTGGGAACTTCATGGCTTGAAATGATTACATGGACCCCAAAAATTTGCCAATCCTACCAGATTTGGAGTGAAACACGGTAGTGTCCAATGTTTTGGGCGCCACTGGTTAGATTCGAAGTTGTGAACGATGCATCTCCATCCGTAGGATCATGAGAGTGCCCCCCCTTTTTTTCTGAGGCGAAGTGGTAGCAGCATCCTCCTGAGACATTTCTGAAGACATGATCAATGAGTTAATGGCAGATAATGATGAAAATTTGACACTTCACTTGAATCAATGACAGCTTTCCAGACTTTGAGGTGCACTGGAAGTTAGCGATGATGCCCGAGCAGTCGCCGACACTGAGCTAGATGGAGCGCCTGATTTCAAATTCACACCTCTGCCTCCTTTCTTTACCATTTTGTAGATCAGTATAGATCAGTGCTCCTTTTGTTTTTCTTGATTGTTGTTATGCGATCGTTATCAGAATACACATGATGATCATGAAATATCATGAACTTGTTCATAACCTACACAGGTGGCTTAGGTTTTCTGAATTTCTGGTCCACTTTCCAGGAGTCGGTGGCATTGCAAGCTCCAGGCAGCTACTGGATGCGGCCATGGAATTCCAAGCAGCCAAGGACTTCGACAAGGCCAGGATTTTTTTTCACCGATTCATTGGTGTTGGGGGCATTCATATGTTGGCAACATGTTGGACAACATCGTGGAAGTTGATTCAATCATTCGGCTTTCAATCGTTTTGGTGCAACACTAGAACAAATCCATCCAGAACGGAGGCTAACGGAGGCAGTTCAGGTGTTCTTTTTGAACGCGGATGACGGATTACTCCCAAGAGGGTCAACGATGAAGTTTCGTTAAATCACGGTGTGTGTATGTGTGTGTGTGTGTGTTGATTGGTCCTTCTGGTGGTTAAGGTGACGGTGCTGGTACGGTGGTGGTGTGATGTCATTGAAAGTGGTCCTTATCAAGTTCCAACAAACTATAGTATACACAATTTCTGGATCATTTGAGGCTGTCAAACATGTCCAAGCCAAGTTCCACATATGAATTAGTCAGTTGATTCTACATGATTCTACGAGTGCGACTACTTTGCTATTTTTTTTGCTGCGGCCATCAGACTCGTGGAATTTCATGGCACTTGACAATGGAGATTTCGAACGGGGATCTCAGGCATTCATGTTTAGTGACTAGTTACTAGTGGTCATTGATTTTTGCAGATCTAGCAGGACCATTCCGTATATTTATCAACGTATGACCTCATCCGTTGAATGATTCAAAATATATGCCCGTCATATGATATGAAAAGGATCAAAATTACAGTACAATTTACTGGTTGGGTGAAGCCTTGGTTACTTGAGCATGGGCCTTTGTGAGCCAGGCAGCGTCGCTATTGGAACTGGTGTCTCCCAAGATTAGCGAGGTGAGCTGGGTACATCCTTACAATCGAGTGCGGGATAGTGATATCAGGGCAAGATTGGTGCAAAACGACAAGACACGTTTTTATTTCTTAATCGGCGGTTTGTTTGCTTTTGACTTCAGTATGAAATAAACGGAAGATAATATACTTATAATATGTCTATTGTGTGATGAATTTGATTTTTTGACGGTGGAGTTGAAATCCATCATTCTGACTGATGGTTTTTTTTGCCAATTTCAGGAGCAGTTGCAGCGAAAATTGGACTACAAAGTGGCCCAGGAGTACGATGACGAGGTGCTTGAATCCTTCCACTTGGTGGATGCTTGCTGTTGACTTTCACTGATCAGCTCCCCGATGGCCACCGGCAAAGACGAAACACGTTCATCAACATTTTGTCAAATTTTGATCAACATTTAATCAGCTGATTTCAAGCGATTTCAATTGATTTTCATCTTTCAGTCACATATATAAGTTGCAGGATGGTGCATGATGAACTGTGAGTGGTAATATTTTTACCATGCTTACCTCGAGTTCAGTGTAACGTTTCTGGCAAGTTCGAGAGTTGGTCAGGCAAGCGAGCGGCTTGCCTCAGTCTATGCAAGTTCTGGGAGGTGCAAAAACTGCGACCTGGGACAAATTCAGACTTGAAGGTACCAGAGTTTGTAGTTCTACAATGTTCTATAGTTAGGCAGTTCGGCGACTATTTTGACTCTGAGAAAATCTCAGGAAGTAAGTCACTTGGATGATCATGTGATTGCTATGATGATTCTATTGACGATTTTGGGTAGGAAGGTGAACAAACAGAAACATTCGGAGACTTGGCACGCAACTTGGCCTTGAATGTTGCGTTTGCAGGCTGACACTTGCCTTCAATGCCTACGATGTGCTCAGGACTGCTAGTGCGAGGAAGCAAAGAACATGACGGGTTGAAAGTTGAAGGAAGGATGCTGTCCGCTGTCCATGATACTTCATAACATCCTGGAGAAAACACTAAAGAATAGACTAATTTTTTCCGAACAATTTTGGATATCCACATTGCCCCAAATCTTGGAAAACGCTGAAGACTTCAAGAGGATGCGCGCAACTGACCCACAGCAACGTAAACGAGCAGAGGCCAAGGAAGAGTCTGTCACATGTCAGGGAAGCAATCATCTTGTTTACGGTGACAAGAGCGTGTAAACTCAAAAACTCATGAAAACTCATGTGAAGTAGACTGTTTAGCAATGTTTAGCAAAAATCCAAACACCGTTACAACCGTCTTGAATTGTGACTCCCCATTTGGAAGATGTCAACTGTCAAGGTGGGCTGGGTCGAAGTGGCCATGAAGCTCGGAAAAAGGCTTCAAGAGGTTTCTTCCCTCAGTGGTTTTGTACTGATTCCGATTGATTCCTTCATCTTCCTTGTAATTTTGACAACTTTGATATTATAGTTGATACTGATTCAAGGCTGATCCTGGCTCATACTGTCTCAAATCGTATACAAATACATCACAGAAGGAACTTGTGGTTCCTGACCGAGGCGTATCGCTACCAGGAATGCTTGGATTTGCTGTTGACTGTGCGTGTCCCCACTGGCATGAATTTTTTGATGACTTTGCATTGGAGCTGACGAACATGCGCTAGATTGGCAGTAGCCCTGAGTAGTAGTATTAGTATGCCATACTATGTCCATAGTGAAAGTTTCACTCATTTTCTGCTATGCTATTTCCTCTTCAATGATTTATTTGTTGATTCTTTTGGTCAACGAGTATTTTGAATTTTCTATTCCTAGTATCCGATATTTCATAGAATGATAACTCTATAGAAATATTGATTGCTGCACTGTATGTAAATATATTCTACATATTGAATCCAAGTAACATAGTATAGTTTAGAGTTTAGAATACTCAATTATACTTCTATTTTGCTCTCTTGGCATCATGGGACTTGTTTTGCATGCCAGGATGTTGCTCAAACACGTGTGGCTGGAGAGAAACTGATGGAGGACTGTTGTACACCTCGAGACCGGATGTCCGGAGAAAGGTTCGTCCAGAAAAAAAAGGTTGATTCTAGTATTCAAAAAGGAGCAGCTGGAATCTAGCAGGCTTCATTGCTGAATTGCCTGGGTTTAAACACAAAGGAGTTGTAGACGATTGGTTTTTTAGGTTGGTTGTTGGGATCTTCATAGACAAGTGATCAGCATGCAGCATGCATCAATCTTTATTTGCTTGGACTTCTGGTTGGGTTTGACCACCTGAGAGGAGGCTGAAATGACCATAGCCATGTGCCTCCAGAAAGTTGGCAAGAAAGACCAGGCAAAGCGCAATGCCAAGAATGTTTGGCTGGAAAGATGCTGCACCGTTTTTAAATCAATCTAGATCCATCTTAGTTCTCATGTGATTTTTTCTCGTTCATGCTGGTCTCACAGGCGATGACAGTATTTTTATGTTTGCATGCCTCATAGTTTTGTTGGTTGTCGCGTGCGAGGCCCTTCAGGTCCTGCAAGAGATCAAGCGCACCACTCGTAGCCGAGAGAGCAAGGCGCAGAGCGTTTCCTCACTAAGATGTTTGAAGACCAGCAAGTGAGAGACAAGCAACCATGTGACCACAACTTTCATGATTTGCTAGCTCTTTACGTATTTTCTCGCGGGTAAAGGATATATGCTTTGTTTTGATATTGCATTGATATATTATCTTGCATATTTGATTTCATGACAGAATAGATTGTTACATTGAATCATACATATGATTTGACTGGGAATCCTGGACATTTTGGACACATCTGGGAGTGGCTAGTGATGTGTAGCGACCGACCATGGACATAGCAGCAGGCCCAGGCGGAGTTCATCATGGATGTGCTGTACTTACTTTTGCTCTCCATGTCACTCCATGTCACTTGATCACCATGGTATCTGAATGCCTTAGCCTTGGCTTGAAAGGTCATGATGGTAGATTTGCCAGACCAAAGGAACGACGAGTTCCACAAGGCAGAAATTTCTTGGAATGAAATTTGGCGCAGACCGATTTGTGTTTGGATTGCTGAAACAAGGTCTGGGATGAGAACTTTAATCTTCCGAAGGTGCCAATACTGGGATGCAAGGGATTCGACCCCGAAGATCGATGGATCGATGCCTCGGCAGGACATGACCAGAGTTGTGAGTACTGGGGGCCGAAGAGCTGTGAACCTGAACCTTTCAACGCAGGACAGGTGAAAAGAACAATGCACTGGTAGTTGCTTTCAGATGGCCATAACACTACAGCAGACAAATAGACAAAAACGATCAAAAACGTTTGCTCACTGCTGTAGTCTTTCTGTTTCCTCCATCCCTTCCTGCTATCGCTGCACCAATTTTCACCTTTCCCAGCTTCCGTTGCACTCGAGGAGCGAGCATTCCGCACTTGGGCGTCCGAGTACTGGGAGGACCTGCAAGGGGAGCTTTCTCATTCTTTTGTCTACTTCTGACCGTTCTGACTTCTAGACTTCTCACTACCTGTAGATTTGGTCCATTTTGCAACATCCTGCAACCGCAAGCAAGAGTCTTGACATGGCATTAATTTCATTTTTGATCATGCTTTTTGCATCGTTTTGCCAAACTTGGATTTGTATCTTGAACTGGATAGTCGGATAGCCTGGCTCGGCAACTACATAACGGGGATATGTAGCATCTCCGTTGTCAGGAACGGCTCAAAAGCCCTGCCTACTACTTTTTTCTGACACTTTGGGTTGAAGCCTCAACTGGAAAGCATTGAAAAGGTAACCCGTCCGTTTTTTTCAGTTCAACTTGTTACTTCGAAGTGGCAGTCGTTCATCTTTCGAGGTCACCTGGCCTTTCGCTATTCCGGTTGTTTCCATGATGCGAAGATCAGGGGTTCTTGAGTCACTTTCCTAGGCTTGTAAGGTATGTCAAAACAACGCCACCAAACAAGCTCTAAGCTATGCTCTGTAGAGTAGGCCTTTTTATGCTTTTATGGGGGTCTCCGAATCTCCACTCTCACGTTTCTGCCTCTCTTTTGGCAGTCGTGACAGTGTTTGCGTTCGAGCCAGTCTGTGCTTCTTGCGAGCTTTGGATTCTGACCCAAGTCAGTGCAGAAGCCGAAGACAAAGAAGGTACGTAGCGGCCCCGCACGTGTTTCGCATGTCCTCTTTCAAAGAGAAAGTGAACATGGAGGGTGCAAGAAGAGCCATCTTCCGGATGATGGCTGGCAGACTGATGTGAAGTTGGTCATTTTGATCCGAGTTTTGTGGGTTGGTTTGTCTAGCAAGTTGTGATTATTCGGCTGCGCATTGCATTTTGCTCGAGCTGAAAAGAGTACACAAACATGATATCAACCTATACAAAGATAATGATGTAGCTGTCGTATACATACGTATCACAGACACTAGGGATCTTTTTTGGAAGTCCCACCATATCCCAGCCCTTGGCGGTGTATTTCACTGTTTTTCTTCAAAGGCCACCAATGCAGTACCAACGCATTAGCACTCTAAGATCCATTGACCGATGTTTGTTTTGCAAGTCATTTTGCAAAGGTATGCCTAAGTAAACAGCTCAATGGGCTCAACAATTCACAGCAACACGATGCCACCTAAGTTGCTGGATGGCACATCCCTCGCCTTCTCTTTGGAGAATCCCAAGCGCGCTGGCTCCAAGGCTGATGCCATAAATTTTGACTCGTTGTTCGCCAGTGAATTTGACCTAGCAGAATTTGCCTGAACAGAATGGCAAAGTCAACCACCAGAAGTCAGAAATCTATAGAAATCTCACATACATCCAAGTCCTTGGGATTATTTGGGATTATTTGGGATTGGTGTGGTTTGTTGCTTCCGTTCACCAAGATACTATCAAGATGATAGCAAAATGAATATTTGCAGGGACTGGATCTTGGAATGTTGTCGAATGCCGTGGAATGGGACGGGGGAGCGGGGAGGCCCATGACCGCTTTGAGCATTATAAGCATGCCAAGACGGTGGCTGAGGCTGGCACAGCTCTCCACAGAATTTGACTTTTGATCAACCATGTTACATGCCGCAAATGAGTGATAGTAGGTAGAAGATTGGTCATAGCAGGTTACATAGATTTATAGAAAGATTACAGTGAGTGAAAGAGATTTGTCCATTTTTGTATATTTTTGATTATTTTTGCATAAAATTTGCACCATTCTTAGATGTCAGAACCTGCTCCAACTCGGTGTTCTGTGTCACGAGTTCATGGTGTTCTGGTCGAGGCGCTGCAACTTGGAGCTTCCAGAAGCGACATCGCGAACGACGTGAAAAATGGTCATTGCACCCTGGATGGAGATTCCATGGGTCAGAAACGGAGGGAGCAGCTGGAATGCGAAAGACCTGCAAAGCAGCAACGAATCGATGCTCCGGTGCTCCCAAGTGAAAATGGCACTCCAGGGACTGAGGGGACTCAAACGGGAAGCGGCTCAAGCTCGCTTCCTGGCACAAGCTCTCAGGGCTCTGGCTCGGGCTTGAAGACTGAGAAGGCACCACTTCAAGAAGTTGATCTCTCCTTTGCGAAATTGGATGGCAAACCTATCAAGTTTGTGAAGAGAACCATGGGCGAAGCTCGACGGCTTTTGAGTCCTGAAGGACTAGCAGAAGCAGAAAAATCCGGCTACAAATTCTGCCTGAAGGACAAGGAAAATCTGTCTAAATGGCTCGTTCAGCTGAAGGATTTGAATCCTGACGGCAAATTGGTTGCCGATCTCCAGAAACACAGTTTAGATGCTCAGATTGACCTGGAGCTCATTCTACCAGATGGTTTCCCAATGGAGCCACCCTTTGCTCGGGTTGTTTACCCTCAACTCCGTGGAGGCTACGTCTTTGAGCGTGGTGGAATTTGCTTTGAGCCGCTTACGCAAAAGGGATGGGTTCCGTCCATGACTCTCCCCGCGCTGGCAATTGCAATCAAGGGCATTTTTGATTACGGGGAAGTTCGAGTTGCCGGAGTGGGGGACAAAGCAACTAGAACTGTCAAGCACTACACTGAAGAAGGTGCTCGGAAGGACCTGTGCTGACAAAATGTTCTCTGTGGCGGTATAATTTCATCACAATCGCACATTTCGCTGAAAGGGCAATTTCTTGATATTTCTTGAAGAACTTTCAGGATCAATCAAAGGTGGGTTATATGGTGATTTGAAATGATTTGATTGAATTGCAAGCTTTCAGTGGGAAGGAAATCCAGAAAAACCTTACATGGCAGTGTTTTGATTCGTCAATCCTTTTTCAACGAGAAATCAGCCAGGATCACACTGCCATTTCGGCTGCGCATCGTGGAGGGGTGCGCCACCCAGTCATTCTCTAGTCACGTTGTTCCTTTAACTGCTTGGAGGAACGTTGAACATGTCCTGAAAAGGAATTTCATGTATTACGATATATGGCTACTCAGTTGCTCGAGACCGCTTGGGCCAGGAAAGCAGTACCTACGGATCCATCCGACACTACTCCAGTTGAACAATCCATCAATTTCAAAGATTCAAAAAACATCAAAAAGCAAACAATAACATATAAATTAAATTATTTAAAATATAAATCTAAATTCAATCTTATATTATACAATATTATCCAATATAAA
>DF245236.1:0-19482 GCA_000507305.1 Breviolum minutum Mf 1.05b.01 | reverse complement strand
CTTGCTCTCAGCGGTCACTTGCGGTCACTTGCGGTCACTCGAGTGGCTGCAAGTGACTGCAAGTGGCTGATTTTCCGAAAATCAAATACCGCGCTGCCCACGTGCTCAATGAAAATACCACTCAAATTACTATCTTTCCCAAAAAGAAGACATGCTAATCTGTGCATGTTCAACTGGGTGGGGTTTATATAAAACCGATGGTCTCACCTCGGGTATTACCTATCTTGTATATAACCCTTTCATGTCCGGGTCAACCACCAGCCCGTTAATATCAGTGTCACAAGTCCAACAAAAACCAACAAAGTTACCTGCCAGGAATCTCTTGAATCTCGCAAATCTCACCCAAAAAACAAGAGGCTGGTTACCCTCTAGGGAATTAACATCTCCCACCTGGGGAAAAGGAAAATCATCTTCAAAAGTGCCTTAGTATGGGATATGTTAGTTCCCTGGAGGGTAACCATTGGGTTCCCTTAATAAGGCCTTTTTGAACCCTTGATTTGTGAGGGGTGTTGGTTGATTAGCCATAATCTCAGAAGAAGATACTCAAATCTCACTGATACCAAAAAAAAACGATCTCTAAGTTGCCACTTTGTGATTTTGAAGATGACATTGGGATGCGAAACCACTCCCAGTGGCAAGGTTCCTAAGGATTTCACCTTTAAAATGAAAGCCTCGGCTACTGTTACAAATATGTGTCTTTAACCTGCAAAAACACGTGTACAATTCATGTGTATGTATATCTATATAGATTATATATAAATTTGTATATACTATATATTTAGCAATTCACAGAAATCATCAAAAAAAGTGTATCCCAATTTTCCACGTACGGCTTTTCCGAAATAATCATTGCGGCTCACCGGTCCTTCATCTTCACCGATCCAATTGGCCAAGGCTTTCAGCGTCCTCACCGCTGCACGCTCGCCTCGATGGGGCACAAAGGTGAACGACGGATGGGATGAGTTGCATGGCATATCCAGTTTTCGATGGGAATTTTGGTGAAAAAAATCCCATTTTACGTTTACAAAAGGATTTGTTGAGAAAGCTTTTTTGCTGAAGAGAAAGCAAAAAAAGAGAATCGAGTCCATCTTTTACACAAAGTTTGAAAACGGAGAAAGAACCCTAGAAGAGGCATCAAAACTCTTTTCAGAATTGTGGAACCATCATGAACCATCTCACCTTCTTGCCAAAAGAGGGCGTATAATTCAATCTTCAAGTATGAATATCTAAAATATCTAAATATCTGTGTATATACCTGTATATACCATATATATATATATATCCATATATCGTATCTATTAGAATCAAATTCTGCAATTCATGTACGTACATATTCCACATATGCGGCACCCTATTATTGCGTTGACAAGAGACGGAGTTGGTCGAAGAATTCTCCTGCCACTTCTGGTATTGTGGGACTTTCTACACCTGAATTGCAAAAAGCAAATCGTTCCAAGGACACTGTGGGAGGGTTGAGATGTCGGACAAAAAAATCACCTGTTTTGGGAGGGATCTGATGGGTTGTGATGATCGATGGCTTTGATGAGTTCATGTGAGAGTTGTTTCATTCTTGCCACGAAAAGACGAAGTGCAAAGCAGACCGTCTTTCCTGACAAATATAACCGTCACAAGAAGTGAGGGATATCACCGGAGGTTACCTGGTAGAGATTGAGTTTCAACAAAATTCATCCCGGATCCTTCCTTTTTTTAAGACAAAAACGACTACAGTATGTTCTTTATCCGACCCGGACCTTTGTCTGCCACCTTGTCTTTACCATCTTTCACATCTTTACCTGCACAAAACATGCATCGAAACTGCATTGGGTTAAGCATTGGGCCCCCGATTGGAAGAAATGCTTGGAAGTGGAAAGGCTCAACATTGCTTGTATGATCTGTGGTACTCATATATTACTCATGTTTATTCCCTAACAAACGAAGGGCCAAAGATTTGTCATCACAAAACCTCGTCGACCACCATTGAGAATGGTTGAAACTTGACCATCAAAAACACCATCTTCCTTCGCCTTGCTTGGAGTGGTGTCGAGTCTGTTCGTAAAAGTTTGATGTTTCCCCAAGCGTAATGCTCCTCTTTTTTGCATCTTTAGTTGGGAAGTTGTCCAGTGTCACATCATGAAGTTTGGGTGTTCTTTTCAGCGGAATCCTTGATTGAAAACACCAATTTTACATAAACTTCGCGTGAGGTTCTCTTAATTCTCTAGGCTGAACACCCTGAACACCTTTTGTTGCGGCAAAACACATCATACCCTCACGGGTTGAAAAATAGAGGGAATCTAACTAACATACCAAAACATTTACACGGAAAGATCCACGGTTTTTTTTCAGTGCCTGGCTGTTGCCAAATCGAGGCTTGTACAGCACCTTTCAGGGAAGAGAGTTGGGAATGATGCGGTGACCGTATTGATTTTGTTGATCGATTCATTGCCCTGTTTTTAACACACACATTCACAGTGGATATATCAAGGTTACGGTTTCCCTTCAAAAAATGTGATGAGATTTTCTTCCCCACTGCTGCCTGATCGAAATATTCAGGTTTTTGTTGGTGATTTTTTCCGTATTAACAATCATTTCAGGGAAACAAACTCGCTCGGCGGTTGCTTCGTTTGCGATCAAAATTCCCCCTCGGCAATGATGAATGCAACATCTTATGGGCGGTAGATACTGCTAGCGGCTCCCGTTGGTTGAGGTTTACTGCTCTGGTCACCTTTCTTTGGGTCGGATGATCGCTGGAAGGGGCCTGGAAATTGACCCTGTTTCATTGGAGAAATCTAGATGTATATAATATGATACAATATGTAAATAAACCATATAAAGCTATACAAAGACTTATAAAGATAGATAACTTGGGATGCTTCCCCCCCAACTGAAATCCTCAACAATTTAAGGAAAAAAAATACCGATCGGAAACCCTCCATCTAGAGGTCCATCAAGGTTCCTTCTTTGTGGGTCAAAGTTGAAGTATCACCACGAATCGTGAGAAGTTAGGGGCTAAAATGAAGCAATTGGATGGAAAGGGGGTGACATCTACTTTGACACTGGGTAAGGGTAAAGCTTTAAACCCTGCCAACCTGTAAAAGTCCCCAAAAGGAGGATGAATAGGAGGATCTCCTACTAAACCAACTGGTGATCATGTTGTGACTTTTACAGGTAAACTAAAAAAACACGCAGCAGTTGCCCTTAGTCACGATTTTTTGTGGGGTCAAATTGGGTATAGTTTACACCCTTGAATCTTTAACATATTAGATACCCAAAAATCGCCGTTTTTGGAAGGACATATATGGATACCAACCCATCATTGTTGGTATCCATGTTTCATTTCGGGGGTGTACCCCTAGCAATATATAACCACAAAGCTACCCAACCGCTACTGAGACCTGCAGCAGCTTGCATGGCCAAATTCACCGCATCCATACCGTTGGGAATGCGATCCTTAAAGGCCGAGGCCATCAGAATTGGTTTCTCCCCTGTTTCCAGCTATGGGTTTTTGTTGGGTTTTCATAAGAGCATATATATATATGTATATATTTATATTTTATATATATATATATACATACATACATGCTATGTATATCATAAATCCATAAATCCCTTTCAATCAAATAGAGGATTTCCATCCACAAGCTCTTAGCATCCTGAATTGGTAGACATATCTATATATCCATCATCTTCGCAGTTCAAGAGTTGTTAGGAGTGAAGAAGCATATCCCACCTCATTGGAGAAAACTTATCAATGACCCCCGCAAGTCTTATTGAATTAGGGACTATGTTCGTCCCCCAAATGTGTCTATGGGTCTTCACGCGTAGCACAAGTTTTCCAGTGCTGTTTGAGCAAAGATTTGTGGCTCAAAAAAAGTGATGCAATTTGCATGCTTGGCCAGAATCTTGGGGTGTTCTGCGTTCTGCACCCAAGAAATGTGTCACAGCTTTTCAAGGCAACAAAAGTTCAACGAACGTTAACAGCATCAAAGGTTTTTGCTGAAAAAATTATGAGTTTCAAATCCCAGCTCTCCTCTTTAAAGGGCTCCAAAAACTTTGGGGAGGGTTCTTGGTCAAGGTTCAACCACCTTCTCTGCAATGAGATTCACGGTTTCTTTCACGTCCGAGACACGAGCCTCCGGATGCTTGCTTGGGGTTGTTGGTGGACAGTATTGAAAGATATGCTGGGAAGACCTTTAAAGTGTTGCGTTTTACTTAATTTGGCAAGGCGAGATAGCAATGAATACTTCACCATATGTCCAAATGCAAACCGCCACCTTGGCTGCAGGGATGCAATGGTAAAAAGTGTTGCATCTGCAATTTTTGCGTATCCCAAAAATGATTCAAATGCATGGAAATCCTTGAAGCAAGGTCTACACGACAAAAAAAACAACCGAACTACTGAAGAAATAAATGTGATGTAATTTTCCCAGATGACAGATGTACATCCCACCCCATGTGTTAAACATTCATCGAACATCTTCACCTTTTGGGTCTTGATAGATCAACATGACATTCCAACCAAGAAACTCAAGAATATGGCCAAATCCTAAAAGTCGGACCTTTTTGGCCCTTGGAATCTGCTGAAAATTTGGTCACATGTTTTGGAAGTTCACAACACGATCTTCATTTGGCAAAGGTTAACTTTTAGTGGTGTGAGGACCAAAAATGTGCCAAAAAAAGAGTTTGAGAAGCTGGTTGGCATTGGATCAGGCATTGGATCGGCCTTAACAAACCGAAGCTGTATCTAAGAAACTGAGATTCTATCCCAAATTCCCTGATGCTTTTCTAAGGTTTCTCATGGGTTTTTCTGAGGTGCAGCAGACTTTCTATGCGAAACCTCTTGGTCCTGAATTGAATGATTTTCCCTGCCGTGATGTTAGACCTGTATCTGTATGTCTGAAGAGTTCATTCCTCACCGACTTTTTCAACAAATCGGTTTGTTGAGCAATGAAAACTCATGAAAGTTCATCGCATGAATCACATCCCATGCAAAATGTCTAGAGAAAATGTCATAGGCAATATCTCGGTGATTTGTAATTATCATATTTCACCAGGGCCCTAAGGCCATGGTGGGGTGTGATGCCCCTTATTGAACTAGCTTTTCGGGTCTAACGTGATGTCTTTTTTCATTCACCCAATGGCACCTCCTCATCCTCCCGAAGACCCAAGCGTTTCCGCAGTTGTCCATCGGGACCGCCCATGGCTCCTGGCGCAGTTTGTGATGGTTTTGCTGTAGGACTTTGTGATTTTTTTTGTATAAATGACCAACCCTGCAGGATTTCCCCGAAAACAAAAAAAAAAATGGAAGCATTTCCACCAACCAACAATGTCTTGGGAGTGCCGGAACCGGAAAAAAAAAAACCATCGCAGGGGAGGGTTTCCCCCGATCCAAAACACCACACCCTGATTCCTCCAATGGCATCAGCAATGATCACATCCTCAGGATTCAAAATGTGAAGGCAAGGACCTACAATCCAAATCAGCACCACAAAAAAAGTGTTGATCTTATCATGATTTTTCAATGGTGGTAGATATGCATGTTACTTGTTTTTTTATATATACGTAGGTTGCCATGATATATGTGTTTTTGTTGGGGGCTTTAACCCTTCCAGCTTCCAGGTGGTTTTGTGATCCGCTTCGCAGGCACCAACACGTTGGAACCCAATCTTCATCTTCCATCGCCACCCGCGATACGGGAAGCCGTCATCTGCCACTGGCTACAAAAACATCCCCCAAAAAAAGGTGCCAGAGGGAAATCAAGTGCCTCCCCAAGGTTGCTTGGATCAAAGGGGCAGGGAATGTGAATGTTTCTATTCTTATTCTGGATGCTATTCTTATTCTCCTACTTCTTCTTCATCCTCACTACACTTTTACGCTTTGAATCTCCACAAACACCATTCAGTTCCGGAAAAAAAAAAAAATCCAAGTTTCTGATGTCGATTCCTTGCTGATTTAAACGCTTGTGATACTTCACCGCTGAGAAAAATAAGGTATAGCTTTCGTTTCTTCCAAACGACAACCACAACAACAAATACACCCGTAAGCCAAGGGCCGTAACAATAACAAAAAATCAAATAATAAATAATAAAAGTAAATAATAAATAATGACAATAGTAATAATAATAGCAAATAAATAAATAAATACATAAATAAATACATACATAAATAAATAAATAAATAGATAGATGAATAAATAAATAGTAATAATAATAATGAATGAATGAATGAATAAATAAATAAATAAAGAAAGAAAGAAAGAAAGAAAAGCTAATCAACAACACTGTGAACCCACCTTTGATATCACCTCCTATCGACCAAGTTTCGGCTGTACTAGCCAGTTCAGCCACCAAGGTTTGTCGAAATGCGGAATCCTGCCCGACGGACGAACTCCAGCAAGCTGCAATGGCTGCTTGCAAGAACATCCAAAAACTTGAGAAGAAACTCACAAATGTTGAGAATCACATTGGACGCTTCGGAACAATTTCATCTTAAAGGGTGAATGAATAAGGAAACAAGATGAAACAAGAATAGCATTATCATTGGGTCAAAAAAGAATCCTTTTTCGATCCCAACACCAATCAATCAACCCCAATTGAATCATCAACCAACCATACCATTTGTTTTTGGGTCACGTTCTTCAAAAAAAAAAGAAATCTCATTGCAACCATCCAGGCCCAATACTACCGCTTTACCTAAAAAAACAGAAGCCACCCAAAAAACAGAAAAAATCCGTGGGTACCGTTCGCACACCTCGATGAGAGATGAGGCCAAGTCTAGATAAGGTCTCATGTCATCTGTCTTGCCCTGAGGCGTCCTGGAGCCGTACACCCCAAGTCCACTAGGAACAATTTGAAGCAAAGAAACTCATCTTTCGGGAAGGGAATCTCCGTGATTCCACTGATGGCCTTTTGTGTTCAGAATTCTTGGCATTTCTTGTTGCTTCAAAATTGAAAGTAAGATGTGCAGTCTATGATGAAATTTAGATTCATAGAGTTTCTTCATGTTTCTTCAATATCTGTGGGTATCTTTGAAAGGCTTGCACTTTGAATATTGGTGAAGTCCCTCACCACCCATCCGCCCCTTTGTTCCAACCTCGTTGCGCCCACTGCCACACTGCTTTTGGAAGATTCGCGAAGCCTCACAGGGCGTTCAATCATTCCAAGTGATAAATCGCAAAGGAACGTGTATTTTTGAAACCCCCTTCCGTTTAAATGAAACATGGGGGTGTTCATGACTCTCTTTCTGCTTGACAACAACAACAACAACAACAACAACAACAACAACAACAACAACAACAACAACAACAACAACAGCATCAGAATGATCCTCTCGGCTTCTTTCAGCACCTTCACCCGTGGCTTCAATGAAAAGGGAACCCTGCTACCTGTTCACTCATGCTACTAAGTTGTATCAAGTAAAGTCGGTGACTACTTGGGTACATTGCGTGCTTTCAACCCACAACTCTGAGATATTCACCTTTCACTTCTTAACATTGGAAAACGTAACCTAAAAGTGGCCCCCTCAGCATTTTTTCAGTCTTGCTTCCAAAATCTAATGAAATCTCCAGCCTTTCAAAATGAGTCATCTACCCTTCTCTTGAAGCCCCTCAGCCTTTGCCTAGGTTTCCCTTTCCCTTCGCTACACTAACCAAGAGGCAAATCAATGGCTCGATCCCAACGAAAACGTTTTGAGTCATTCATGCTGGAGTTGATGAGAAGCTCAAACAAACCTGTGGCCGTGTCAAAAAGAACATTCGGAGGAGAGTCATTCAGAGTCAGCTGGTTTGATGATCGAACTGGAGTAGGAATTAATGCATTAATGAGTCGTGATTCCTGGACTTGGAAAACATGGAAAAAAAACTCTGGGTGAAACAATCTACAACAAAATAGTCATTATTCAAACGTCAAGAGGCCAACCACCGACCAAACAACAACAACAACAACAACAACAACAACAACAACAACAACAACAACAACAACAACAACAACAACAACAACAACAACAACAACAACTCGAATCAAGTCGACTAAATGCAAGAAACATCTAGAAACCAACAAGTAAAAAAGGAAAACAGGAACATTCATCAACCAACCCAACCCAACTCAACCCTACCCAACCATTCGCCGTGAAACTGGAGCGCAACTCTGAGTCCAACAAGACACGCTTCGCTAAGTAAGGATAGGCCGCTGCGAGAACACGGTACCTCAACGTGTTTTTTTCCGTTTCTGAGAAGCGAAGCGAAGCATACGATTTCAGAGATGGGGGGGCAAGGGTTTACCCTTTGATTCGCCATGTCTTTCTTTTTCCAAGACATCTTCGAAAAAAGACACGATGAGATATTAGTGCGTTGAATATGAACGGGAAACATGTATGAGGGATACATTGTGATACACTCCACACCAAAAAAGTATTAAGAAAAGTGACCTATTGGCAACAGAAATCTGTTTTGCAAAAAAAAAATAACTAGTTTTCAACCATTCCTGATTTTTTCCAACGGCTCAGATGTTGGCTTTTTTTCGGGGAGGGTGATACCCTATACCTTGGTGAACTGCCCCCCATCTTTCTGGCGAAAAAAACGGTTCCACTCAAGGCTTCAAGTGACGAAGACGTGACCCCATGGTTGAAGATAGGAGATTTTTGCCGCAAGAAGGAAACATATGGGTGTTTCTAAAAATAAAGGTACCCCAAAATGGATGGTTTATAATGGAAAACCCTGTTAAAATGGATGATTTGGGGATACCACCATGTAAGGAAACACCCATATGTTGATAAAGAAGGACAAACTTTCGATTAACTTAATCTATAAGTTACTGAAAACTGCTCTTTTTTTCTAAGTAATTAGCTATCCCTTTCCCCTAAAAGATGGATAACCCCCCCAAAAAATCACAAAGTTGTACAGTATCCCCAACAAATAGTTAGCCAAGACAAAAAAAGAAAAGTTAGGATCGTACTACCCTAATAATTGTTGTCGATGAGTTACTAAAAGATTACACTCCCTGAGACTAACATAGCACCTGAAAACAGGCCATCCCAAAAGGAAACTAGTATTCCAACCATCCATTTTCAGGTGCTATGTTAGTTTCAGAGGGTATCCCCAACAGGATCGATAACCTCAAATCCCTTCCCTGCTTTTTGAGACACTGCGGATCGATCGACAAAGCCAAACCCTCAAGCGTCACCAAACTTCCTCGGAAGTCGTTGGGGGCATGGCGATACATTGCTACATATGTATAGTTTTTTTTTACATGTGATGTATTTAATTTGGGAGGATCTGGGAACATAACTATATAATCAAATGTACATATATATACACATTGGTATCAGGTCCATTTCAGGGCTTCACTTCAAAAAATCTATCTTCTGCGTTCATTTTCGGACCAAGCGTCGTACAACCAGTGCATAGAAAGCTGGCACGGAAAAGGGATAATTCCTCGGCAAAGCGACGACGTTTTACGGGGAGTCTGCCTCCTTGGTTGGAAGTCTCCTTCGGGGCATGAAGCAAGAAACACACAAGCGTACTAACACACAAAAATTAGTATCAAGAAAATTGTAGCAAGCTTGGGCATATCATATACTCCAGTCATCACGAATCTAATGTGCTTCTATCATTGTTTCCCCTTTTTGCTCGGAAATCTTAAGACCTCTATGTGGACAAATCCATAGCTTTTAACACTGCATGGGCTGAATGGGGCAATAACTTGAAGGGTGGCAAAGTTGCGAAATCGCACCTCCCGGCAAAAGGGATGTCACACCATATGAATCGTATATTAAAACGACAACTACCACTTGTGGGGTGGCTGAATTTTTTAAGATGATCCAAGGAGTAAAGAAACACGTCAATTTCAATCTGTACTCCCTCTATTTGCATTTTGCTGGATTGGTTGGGGCCAACTGGACCATTGAAGATGTGGACAAGCCGGAGTGAAGTAGTTTGTTTTGATGCTCAAAATCTGTGGGATGATTTTCGTACATAAACTGTTCAGTGAAAATCTCTTACCCTTCAAGAATCAAGACAAAACAAAGGTCTGGTTTATGATCCGGTGGACTAGTAATTCATGATCATTTCTACTCTACCACCTATCTACCCACAACATTAGATTTTGACCCGTTGCACTACAATTTTTTGTGCCGACTCCATCTTCAGGTCTTGACTTTGCTCGAATTGTTTCCGATTCCTCGCAAAGTTCTGCCAACACAAACACTGGGTTTAGAAAAAAACAAGATCATCCTTCCCTTCACCATACCACATCCTGTTTTGGGGGGACAGAAAAAGCAAATCAATTGCAACTGCAAAATATGAACAAAAAAACATGGTCAACCCCCCAAAAACCCTGCACTCCAACACCACCACCACCACCACAAAAAAAAAAAACCAAGCTACTGTAACCTGACCTACTCCGTCACACCACACACACCCAACGCTCTTTCATCCCCCCTAAAGAAAAGGTCAAAATTTCAGCTACTAAAACGCGCAGCCATGGACCTGGGCATTTCTACCACTTTCACCCACACCATTCGAAACCCAAGGTGCTTGAAGACCACCTCCTCCAAGCCGTCAATGATCGTTTTGAAGCTCACAGCCTGAAAGCTTCAAGTCATCACCAGATGGTTCGATGGTTTTTTTTGGAGCACAGCTTGGTTTTTGTTTGTTGGCGAAAAAGCTTGTTGGGAGAATCTTGAAATTGCCATTAAGTTTTTTCTTGAAAAAAAAGGTAGGAAGAAAGAAGAACTATTCTGATAGGTGGTTGTAGTTTTCGAGTTGTTTCAGTTTGTTGGGA
This sequence comes from Breviolum minutum Mf 1.05b.01, assembly GCA_000507305.1. NCBI lineage: Eukaryota > Dinophyceae > Suessiales > Symbiodiniaceae > Breviolum > Breviolum minutum. Next base: position 8,707 of record DF245236.1, on the reverse strand, counting down.
AAAGAGCCAGCAGTAAATGATGTCAAGAATGCAGTGCGAGAGGCAAGCGGAAATGCCGACCATCCATCAACCATTTAAACTCACAAACTCACCTTTCATCTAGATAAATGATCTTTGTTTTGAGTGAGAAAAGACCTTCAAAATTTCCCAAGGTGAAACAAAACACTACATATCCGAGGATATTCCTTGGGTTTTCCAGGCTTTCCATCGCTATGATCATATTATCCTCCAAGTCACTGCCGCTTTTTTCGTGGACATTCGTGGCTCAAAATATCCACGAATCTGTGGTACCATGGGGCGAGGATCGATGTCCTCAGGCAGGGATGGAGGGTTTTTTTGAAACTTCTACACCCTGAAGATTAACGGCTGGAACATAATCATGGAGGTTTGGAAGATCATTTTCCTTTCTAAATGGTGAATTGGTAGGTTCCAGCCGTTAATCTTCCAGGGTGTAGCATTTTTCCCCGTAAAAACCACCAGTGGGATGTGGACCCATCACCTGCCCCCACCAGTGGGTCAAAACTCCGCGGGGATTGATTTTGCATCTTCTTTCTGTCAGAGCGAGAGAGAGCGAGAGAGATGCATACAAAAAAATTATAGCACTGCTTGAACCTTGGCGCTTCTTTCTAGCTATTTGACATTTATCTTTCAAGTGAAAGATAATATACGGTATATATGTATGATGTACAGTATAATTATGGACAGTATTATGTAATGTACTGTATATCCATCTTTGTTGTCCAGGACTTTGACCACGTGCGCATGGCTAAAGATGAAGGGATCTTCAGCTTCTTCGATTTGTCATGGCAACTCCTTAATTATGGGAGCGGGGCCTTGTCGAATCTATACGTCTGTGAGGAATTAGGGTAAAATAGGAAGGGAATATACACAGTAATGACCCACCATCGCGCTTTAAGAATCAAGGGCTTCTAAAAGCCCTATTTCTGGGGTCTAACGAGGATAGGTGGGACAGCCGTGATAAGTGTTCCATCCGTATTGAGCACTGAATCACTTCTGGCAACTCACGTGAGCATACGTCAGTGTGCCATCAATACTCGCAACATGACAGCCTGGTTGGCAATCATCCTTGATTCAGTATGATCCTGAAATAACTCAGTACTATATATAAGAATATATAGACTCTACAAAGACTAAGTAAGTAGGGTCACTACTAAGGGTAATCTCAAAATGAAGAAAACCTCCATCAAATTTTTGAGCCATCCTCAACAGGGGTAAATATGGGTGTTTCCAAAAATAGGGGTGTTTCCCCCAAAATGGATAAGGTTTATAATGGAAAACCCTAGTAATCCATGGATGATTTGGGGGGGAAAACCCCCATTTTAGGAAACCCCCAAAAATAGAGTCAACGGAGTCACCTGGGGGCTCTTCTTCCATCATCCCGCCACTGTGAAACTGAAAGTTTGTTGCCCGGAAACCTCTGCAATAAAGCCCAGGTGATGATAATCCCTGGCCATGCCAGCATAATCTCCTTGGGTCCACATGGCGGAACCCAGTCACAATGAACTGTTTTTCACCAACAAAAAAAAACTAAATGCCAAACAATGCGTGTGTTTGCTGTAAGACTGATATCGATGTCGATATATACATGTATATATACATAACATATACATAACATATACATATATTTACATGTATACATATGAGTATATGTCATGTCTTAATCTAAGAAACTCTTTTCCATCGGACCTGTTGCACCAAGACTCTGTTGACCACATGCACAATGTGTTGAATGACCTTGGTTGGAAACTCCAATTCTGCTTGGAGAAAACCCCCAAGGAGGTATCACCACCGCCATCAACAACAACAAGACTTATTGATAATCGAAAAGGTGGGACACGAATCTCCTGTTCTCCAAGAAGATTCGAAACCTAGAATTCCGGGTCAGTCAAGGCCGGTCATTGTTGGGTCCAGTTTTCTTGTAGCTTTCAGTTTTTGGCGGATCCTTTCAACCAATAACCGTGTTAGTAAAACCCAGGCATTTCAGGGGTGTTAACATCACTGGCCCCGTTTGGCCCCCATCCATCCTGCCAGGTCGCCGCCAGCCTGGCATCTTTAGGCATTTCACTCATCATCCCAAAATCCAAGACACAAAGTTCGCCCTGCCAATCGTGGCAGGGTTTAAAATTGACCCGTTGGTTTTGGGGGAAATGGGCCTCTCATCTTTTCTGAAGTTTTCTGCCATGATCGCTGTTGAACGTCTTTTTAGTTGGAAGCATTTTTTCGCAAAGTCTTCCTCGTTTTGGTCAGGAAGTAGGCTTGTCACATCCTCTGACTCCTCCTTTTTCAACACTTTCTTGCCAAAGGTCAATTTGACTTTTTGTTCACAAATGGTGGAGCAAATGCTGGCATGATGGCACCCGCCAAATCTCCGGGCCATCTCGGGAGTCCAAACCTTCGAAGTCACAAAGAAGTTGCCGGGATGTGGATCTGCATGAAAAAAACCATGCTCCAACCTGAGTCTGTAGTGATGAAGGAGGTGATTTTATTGAAACCACCTTGCTTGATGCTTTGAATCATGCTTTAGTGGCAAAAAATGGATGATGTTGGAAAAAAACAACCCAGATTTTTTTCAATCTTCACTTCTGTGAGGGTTGAAGGGAGAATAAGGTGGATCGTTTCACTTTCAGCCTTCTAAGGTGGATCGCCTAAACGACATGTGCTGCGTGACCTCATGTACTGTTAGGACATCATTCACCTAGATCTTATTTTCATTTTTGAACCAAAGTCTTCACTAAAAATGAACGGAATGGTTGCCACATATACAACGGAAAATTGCTCGGCCATCTTGTGTTGGGCCATTTTTTGGGGTGGGTATCACGCCATGTGATATATCATTCTCCCCTATATGTGCCCATCATCCCAACGGGGTGCGAATATCTCAAGCTTAGATTCCCCAAAATCTTTCAAAATCAATCGAAATGACCAGCAAATTACGAAGGCAACGGGTGTTTTTTGCCTGACACGAATCTCTTTTTACTGGTCTTCAAAATCTCTCGTTTCTTGTGAGACACACCAGGACATATCACATTGATCCTCCAGAAAAACACTGAACAACATACCTCTTGTGGGCCGCAGTTGGTCACCCAACAACTCCCCACCAAAGAGAGAATCGAAAATCACACCGAATTGAGTTATTTTCAAGGGAGTCCTATAAGGGGCTATACAAATCCCATCGAATCAAGGGTAGTATCGAATCCCCTATACGCCTCAAACACACTAACCGTTTTTTGGTGAATTTTTAACGGGACCTACCTCTGATCGCGTTTTTTATGATAACCCCCACTAATAACTGGGTCCTTTATATATGTTTACATAACCCTCTATTTACCATCACCAAGGGTTTGCCAACCCTCCCAAAATATGAAGCAGGTTCCACCAAAATTCCAAAGTTCTGCCACACCTCATGACGTAACCAACCCACCGGGTGTTTCCAGAAACTCACCAACAAAACCCAACTCTTCCAGGTAGCAATTGCCGCATAGCACATTCAATGCCCACGGAAATGTAATCTAAAGGCTCTAAACCTGACAGGTTTAGATTCAATGAGTCAATCAACATTGAAGGGATTGGAACGGAGATTTTTCAGGTGAATGAAAGAGGTTTTGTATCCCGTATCCTCACTTACCGTTGGTTGGCGACTGCACTCCGTATACTGGTCCAGGATCACAGTGGCGGCGGAACATATACTAGGAGTATGAGAATTGTCAGTCACAATATCCATCAATTGGACAAACGCTGACCGTCCATGTTGATGTGCAAATAGATATAGATATGTATATATGTACATATATTCATTTCAATACATCATACCCACAGTAGATATCATATTGTGTATGTTTTGCCTTTTTGTTGCAGGGTTTTACGACCACAAGACCCCCCAATGCGGCAGCTTTCCCTATGGGCTGATAACTATCTGGCATCCGGCATCTAAAGAAGACTTGGGACCCTCAAGAAATACCGAGAAGTTCAACGACACCAATGAATCTTTGTGGGTTTACCCTACCCATTACAAATACATCCCCATCTAGCACCTGCAAAAAATAACCCGTCAGTTGAGCAATCCTTTGGCCACAAGTCACCAAATGGTGCAAAAATCTTGCTGAAAACAGATGCAAAATACTCAAGTGAAATTGCAAGTACCAGCATTGCAAAAATTCATATGTATATGTAAACGCATATGTATTCGTATATATATATATGGTATATGTATGTATATAAATATAAATGTAGCCATTGAAAGAGTCTGGAATCAAACACAAAAGTGTTGACCGAAAGCTGGGGGCATATCAATCACCCTTTGAAAAACAACGTGACGTACCTGCATCATCTGCACATTAAAAGCTGCCTTTTTCCCAAACCAAAAAAATAGGTCCATCCACAAAAAGGCGAAAACTCTCGGTATGTAGTTGTCATGGCTTTTTTGAAGAAGCCAAGCAAAAATGGTAGTCAAACTACCTGATACTGGTTAACTGGGCTTATAACTCCTATAAATAGAGTTGTAACCCTACTTAGAACTGTTAGGGGAAAAGATTCCCGGACCTTTCAACCAATGAAAAAAAAAAACACCCCAACCAAGAAATCGCTTGAGAAATTTTTGAAGAAATAAACCAAAAAAAAAACTGCCTAGGTTTCGGATACCATTGGCATCTGTCAATTTGACACCATCAACCCACTCCATCACCTTGGGTTTCTCAGGATTCGGACTGGATCCAAGGTGATGAAGGGAGGAAACTGAGAGGGGGAGAGGAGGTGGATGGACCAAGATGGTCGACCTTTAAGGGGAAAGAGGGTCCCATGACAAAAGGTGGAAATCTTAGGGTCTGACGAACAGATCCACCACCAAACTGACATTTGGAGAAATGTCAAGTGAGGTCAGGTGAGGTTTCTTCTGCAAGAAAATTTCTACATCAAAAACGAAGAGCCTTTTTTTTTAAAGCTCCTTCAAATAAAAGGAACATATTGGAAAATATGTTGGTAGTAGTTGGGTCACGAAAAAAGGGAAGCTTGATCATCTTTCAACCATCTGAATCAAGGGGAGCTTCGCAACTCAGATCCACAGAGATTGTCCCAATCCTATCTTGGAGAATTGAAACGGCGACCAAAATCCCTCAAAAATGGATGGCAAGTCACAATTTGTGATGAGTCTTCTGGCACTAGTTACCAAGGTTCTTTGCACAGAGAATCTGGCACTTACAGACGAATGAATCTCAATTGCTGCACATCCCCCCTCAACCAGAGCTGAAGTCGCCTGATTTCATATTCATTCTTGGTTCTTTCATCAAAAAACTGCCAAAGAAGAAATGTCTGTCTCACAGGACACTTATGGGTGTTTCCAAAAATAATGGTACCCCCAAATCATCCATTAAAAAATAGGGTTTTCCATCATTTTCACCATCCATTTTGGGGGAAAATGCACCATTTTTGGAAACACCCTTATAGGTTTATAAGCCAACAACCTAAAACCCAACAGCCAAGCTTAGGCTAACAGGACACTTCGCCTCTGAAAAATAGGCCATTTTTCGCCCAAAAGGAAGCCGGATCATCTCCCAACCAGCAATTTTTTCAGGGGCAAAATAATACATATAAAATACATACATTACATACATTTACATACGCATAAACCATCATAAACCACATTATTGCAATGTTAATTTCAGGGAGGGTATACCCTCCCTGCTATTTTTCCCGAGTTGCTATCACTTTCCCGGTGGCCAGGCTTGGATACATCATGGGCACCTGAACGGATTTTTTAAGTTTCCTAGGGGAATGGGAAAACGGCAAAGAAAGAACGAAATGGCCCGAAACGTGGGGAAGCATTGAAAAACATAATACATATATATATATATTATATATATATATATATAGTATATATATTATATATGTACATACAGATAGTTCTTCGTACCAAATACAGTACTTCAAACTTTCATTTGTTCAGTTTCATCTTTGATAAAATGTCCGGTGTAACTATCAAGTAGCCACTGGATTGGAGTGTAGAGCTTCAGGGAAGCAGTTGAACTGCAACCACTCACACGTCCATTGTAGCCATGGGATACAGCTGATACCAACAGAAGAAAGATGAGATCGGTTGGAGCCAACTTCCTGTCCAACCCAACAAAAAAAAAAGTTATCACATCCCCAAAGCTTAACATAGCCCCCTAAGGCCCTAAGGGACTATTCCTAGTCTAAGAAGAAATTTGGCTTCCAATCATCATTTTTCAGGGGGCTATCTTAAACTTCAGGGGTGTATCCTCCATCAATGTTTGCCAACAAATACAAACGTACCATGCAACCCAGCTCCTAACGTTAAAAAACCTCCCTTTTTGTACCGAAGAATAAAATTAATTTCATCGGTCCCTTTCGGGTGATCATCCAGTAAGTTACATCATAGCCTGGCAAGGCAGTAAACTACCACGATGTTCAAATCCTGGAAGGGTACAAAAATAACTTAACAAAAATGGTTGATTTGAAGTTCCCTTCCAAATGTGTCAAGTTTTTCGAATCATTTCTCGAATTGTTTGAAGTTTGAAAGGCTTTTGCCTTCAACTTCTCTTGATCTCCATAAAGCTCTTGAAAACGTTGAGCGTTCCTTGGAAGTGAAACCGCACCGTACAAAGGATGACATTGAAGTGACCAAATGGCCTACTGGAAAATGTGGTGTTCAGGTCATTTTAGAGGGTAGGATGAAAGATGTAAAATGTGATGAGAATTTCTAAATCCAGCTGTCACAGAAACCACTATATAGGAATGAAAAAAATCGTGCTTTAACATGTTTCACTGTGCGGTTGGGATACCCTCAAAGTAAAAGAGCTCAATGTGCATATGGAATTTCCGAACAAAACATTGCCAGCAATTAGGCTTTGCGTCCTTTTTGAGGCGATATTTTTTCCCATGTTACCTGCTATACAAACTTGCAGTGCTCAATGCAACTTGCCAGATGTTGATTTTTCTGAAGACGCACGGTATGCAACTTCTGGTGGTTTCTGTCATGTCTGGGCAGATTACTATAATTCCTAAACCTGAATTGATGGCATTTTGGGGGTATTCCCTAACTAAAGCACTCTGTGGGGTGACCTCGGCAAATTGGTCGCTATAAATTGCCCAGAAATTTAGACCAATTTTCAAGTTCTCAAAAACTAGTTGGTGGTTTCAACCCATTTGAAAAATATGAGTCAAAATGGGAATCTTCCCCAAAGTAGGGGTGAAAATGAAAAATATTTGAAACCACCACCTAGAAAAATAACACAGCACCTCCCAACCCAAATCAATCAACCATCACATCTTGCCGTGATTAGATCACGCAAAGACCAAGTCGCTTCACTTCTGTTTCCTCAGATTGGGAAATAAAGTCACCCGAAACCGGGAGGATTTTTGGGAAAAATGGAGGAAAACCTGACTTTTCAATGTAAGAACCAAACCTTGGAAAATGTCTTAGTCTATCCCCATAGAAATCTTTGGGTGTTTCCGAAATCTGTGGGTTTTTGTTGGTGGGGAAGCTGATCATAGCTCCAAATGCTTCCCCCATTCTTGGGGATCTAAGGTCCAATTCGCTCCTCAGAAGCAACTCCCTTTTGGGAAAGCCATAGGATTCAGGAGTCTTTGGGAAGAAACTCTTATTTTTTGTAAACTGACCCAGTTTCAACCCATCTTTTACAAAAAATATGAGTGATGTTTGTTGGTTGCATCATCTCCCCAAGTAAAAAATTTGAAAAGGATTAAGATTCACCTTTCAGAATTTCAGGTCTGTAGTCTGTAGGAATCAGGTCCTGCGTCCGCAGAAACCTCCGAAACATGGTTTCGAGATATGACAAAAATGAGGCTAGGACTTCAGCTCAGCTACAGAAAAAAACCTCTTACCTTCCGTTATACAGGTTGTTTAATAGGGATCGGGATCCTTATAATGGTTTATTATAATCCCCATATGACTGGGCAGTGTAACCCTCTATATACCCTAAACAACCAGGGTGTGTTTGTCCATTGCTCAGCTGGTTTTGTAAAGAGGAAACATGTTTTTTCCACACCAACTTCCAACAGTTTCTGTCTCAGAGTGGCTCATATGCATTCAGAATTATTCTTTGCCCTACAATGTTTGGATGCTTTGAACAAAAATTGGTGGTACCTCCATGTTTTTTCCCAAGTAAAAGGATCCTTTCCCTAGTACAAGGGTCATTCTTATAATCTACACAGCCTTCGACATCTTTTCTTGTTGGAAGCTTGGCGAAGCCATAAAGTTCATGCAGTGGCTTGGAATTTGGGGTTTTTCGCTACTGGAATTCCAAAGAAATCCCCCCCCTGAAGGGGAGAAATTCCCCGTGATTGCCCTGGACTAATAACACCGTAGGTCAGCAAGCGCTCTTTTTGTAAGACTCTATTGCAAGTGCTAAGTCTTGAGCCAAACGTTGTCATGGACACACGTTTGTGAGGTTCAGCTATACAGTAAGATGACGTGGTAAACTATACATGTAAGCATTGCGTAAGTCCATGTCTTTAGGGGTTCCCTAAAAGAGTAAAAACAGGAAACAAACAGACACAAATTTTCTTTGGACTGCAGCATGCTTTTTACCAAACATGATCTACACTAAGTATAGGTACGACTGTACAGAATGACACTGAGAAAGGTGAGACCTACGAGTGCTGCTATGAGCAAGCAAAGTTCCAGAAAGTGAGAGACCGAGTACGAACAACC
>DF245235.1:0-11743 GCA_000507305.1 Breviolum minutum Mf 1.05b.01 | reverse complement strand
GTTTTTCATTTGCATTTTTTTTCTAAATATTTTTTTCCCGGATAGTTTCTGAATTCACATTCCAATGTTCGAATGAATGAGAGGATGAACAAAAAAAAATATTTGTTTTGTTTCAAGAAATGAATCCTAAACCCTAAACCCTAAACCCTAAACTCTATCGTTTAGGGTGTCGCAATTCACTTTAGGGGATATATAGGGGGTCAATTCAGGAAATACCTAGACTAGGGTTTTACATGTTGATTTTTCCAGTTTGTTTTGTGTTTTCATGCTTTGGGTCACGGCCCACAGGGCCGTACATGCTTCCATTGGAGATATTGGATATACTCGTTTAGTTGTAGTGTTTGGGCAGATCATCAAGTTAGATTTCTTAGGGACCTCTTTCTGTCCGATGGCGGACCCTAATGCAGACACGGAAGTTGTGGAGGTACCTGAGAGTGCAGATCTCGCTCCTCCAGTAGTACCTGCCGCCCAAGAGGATTGCTTAGAGACTCAAGAGTTTGCTACGCAGAATGGCTTGACTCCAGGTACCATGGACCCTTCACCTGAGAAAAAGGAAAGCCATGCACCAGAATCGACACCAGAAGCTCCACTTGAAGCAACACAAATGGAGACACCTGAGAACGCCACTTTGACGATGCGCCAAGACTTGGGTGTCATGGTGTCATCAAATCCTGGAGAAGGACTTTTGGCTGAGGCAAGTGATGAGGAAATGCAGGTTCAATGCAAGAAGTGTGGTCGCCAGGTGCATGTGATTGATACCACGCATCGCACTGAGAAGATTCGTTGGTGTCTGGCATGCAATGCGTTGGTGACTTTGATGAGGCGTCATATGAGTTGGCCGCCAGAGGAGTTTGCCAAGCTAGATGAGCAGGCCCAGCAATCCTTTTTCATCACAGCCATCGAGGAGAAGTCAGGTGTCTTTCGCTATGACCGGGTGAGAGATTTGTTGATCAAACAAATGACCAAGGTCCACATCAGCGAGTCAAAGAAGGAAACAGGAGGAACCTACAAACCCCTCAGTGTCTTTCAGAAAAAGGGTTACGTGTTGCCAGCTTCTTTTGAGCATGAGGCTCCCAAGTTGTGGTCCGAACCTTTGAAGTGTTGGACGTACCTTCTTCCGGAATTGACTGTCAAGGAGTCAGAGGTCACTAGAACCATGGAAGAGGCAATCCTCAGGGCAGAGAAATCCATGCGCAAGCGAAAGGCACTTCCAGACGAAGGAGGAGACAAGCGCTCTCTTGCAATTGCCAATGACATGGTGGTGGACTTGCTGAGTGAATCTGATGCAGAACAACCTACTTTGCCAGGTGGGGTTTTCACTTGCATTTCTATTTTTCCAAAATCAAATATAGTATTTTGAAATATCGTGTTTTGTTTTTGGTAATCCTTTTCAAAGCAACATCACGCATTCAGTTGGTCAGTTTTTCTCAATGTTCAACGTCAATCAAGTCATCAAACCTGGCAGATGATGAAGCTGCCCGCAAAAGGGCAGCAAAGAAAGCTGAGAAGGAGGCCAAGAAACAAGAAGAGCAGGAGAAGAAAAGGGAGGCTCAGGAAATCAAGAGAAAGGAGAATGCTGAGAAGAAGGAGATCATGGCGAAGGGACGCAAAGCAGCAGGTTTGGCCTCTAAGACCTTGCCTGCTTTGACTGAGATTTGCAAGGCAATCACCCCTGTGCTTGCTGAAGCCACTGCTGCAGGATCCAACTTGCCTGCAGATCATCCACAGATCCTGTCGATTGCAGAAGGCCAGAAGGAGCTGGAAGACTTTCGAAAGGCCGCAGCGGCCACTTTGTCTGCACAGGCAAAGTGTTCAGGCAAACCTTTGCCACTGCTGCCATTTGAGAGCGAGAAGTTCATCAACACCAAGGTCAAGGCCATGAAAGATCAGGTGCAAGCTTTGAAGCTGTTGATGCACCCCAAGAAGTCCCCCAGGAAGTCCAACAAGCGTGCCAAGACTTCTTTAGGTCAGGATCAGAATGCAGCTGAATGATTGACCGACGGCATTAAGTCTATCGCACTTACGGTTTCGATCCGTTTTTTTGATGTGGCTCTTTGGACGTGAATGCACCAATAGCACCTTGTCCATCCAGTGAAGCTAAAAATTTTTGACTGCCTGCATGGTTGACGGCTCGTGGGGCCGTTGAGTTTGAAAGGATTGATTTTGTTGTACTTCTTGTTGCTCGGCTCTTTGGGCCGATATTATATAACATGCTGTTGGTGGATGACATTTGAGTTTTGTTTCCTCAGATTTCTTTGGAAGCGTATCAAACCTTAGGCTGTCATTGGCTTTTCAACTGCCGTGTACACTTGTCTCTCATGTCGCTGGTGGCTTGGCAGTTCAAACCTTGCAACGACCGTTGGAAGAAGTTGCCTCTCAGGTGTTTGAAGTCAAAAGAGGATTGGTGTCACTTGGGTCCAGAAATGAGTGCAAAGATTCAAAAGTGGTGGGACAATGAAGAGCGGGAGGATTCCATCAAGCTGTCGACAGATGGCATGAGCTACTACAAGTTCGTCTTGAAAGACATCGCCACTCAAGGTGCTTTGCTCGAGTCAGGTGGGAAAGCTGCTTGTTCCATCTTGCTGAAGCCAATCCACTGTTGCATCTTGGTCATTGAGGAGGTGACCAAAGTCGCCGACGACTACGTGAGGGTGACCTTTCAATTGGGAATGTCTGGTGCCACGTGGTTTTCTAAAGTCGGTCTTGCTGTGTTCAATTGGCGCATGTTCTTGACTATGTGCTCAAGCCAGTTGGAAACCAGGCTCACCAAGCCAGAGGTCAAGTTTGTCAGGGTGATGCGTATGGATGGCACCATTGTGGACATGGCCCAGCACCCACTTGATGAAAATCACAGCATTGATGAACGTCATCCTTTCGCCCGCAAGACATGCAAACGTCCTGCGTCCCAAAGCAAAGATGCAAAGTCCCCAAATATTGAAAAGGCCAAGAAGAAGGTGAAGCAAATGGACATGCCACTCACTGAAGGTGAACGCAAGAAGTTTAATGACAGGCGTTTGTAGAGAAAGCCGTGTGACTGCAGGGTTTGGCTTTTTTTGATGTTGAGATTGAAGCCGACGACTTTGTGAGAGATCACCCATGGGACGGTGCTCATAGCTCACATATACTTTGTAGATCTCAACAAGTACAAAGTTTTGAGACCAAACGCATTTTGCAAGAAGCAGCCAAAAAAAACAATCTGGTCATTGCCTGAAAGCTGAAGCGGCTCTTTGGGACGCTTTGAATCTAGGATGCTCACATATAGTTTGGGGAAAACAATTGGTCTGTGTTATTCATGTATTGCATTTGGAAACCAGCACTGTTTCATTCAGATGAGGCATCCTCCAAGTTCTCAATTACATCATATCACACGGCTCATTGGGCCGTGTTCTGATTTTTGCTTTTTGGTTGAGCCATTTGCAATGTCAAAGCAGAGCAGTTTTTTCCAAGTGCCACAGGCAGTTTCATGCACGTGGAACGAGGAGTCACAAAGAACATCCATAAGAATGTGGTAAGAAAGGTGCTGGGCAAGGTTGGTGCTTCTGACCAGGATATTCACGAGATCGTTTCAACCACATTGCAAAGCGTAGGGTTGCAAAGGGCTTGTGTTTCCAGAAGTACTTTTGCTACGCTGGTTGGTGAAGATAGCTACGATCATTGCTTGGAGAAGATGGTGCTAAGCAACTCCATTACTGATGCAGAGCCAGTCGTTTTTCACAGGTGCAAAATCAAAGAAACCCTTCAAGCTGCAATTGATGCCAATTCAGACTTTGCAACCACTTTGTTGGAGGCCATAGACAAACGTCCACGCTGGGTTTTTCCAATTGTTTGTTACCATGATGAATGCACTGCTGGAAATGTAGTTCAAGTTGCTACATCGCAGAAGGTGAGTTTCTTCTATTTTGCATTGCCCGACATCGGGTATATCCACCACGAAGAGATGTGGCACCCATTGGCAATGATACAACGCATCAGCATCAAGGACGTGCAGGGTGGGTTCAGTGCAGTTTGGAGGGCGATGGTGCAGTCCCTACTTGCAGAGCGTTTGCAGGATGGTGTGCCGTTGACTTTTTCTTTGCTGGGGGATGATGGTCAACTTCATGAAACAAACCGGTTGTTGCTGTGTTCCATTGGTACCTGGATTGGCGATTTGGACGCCATCAAGGTAACATGGGATTGCGCAGGATCATCAGGACTGAGACCTTGCTATAGATGTAAGAACGTTCTGAAACGAGGTAGTGGACTTCCAGAACATGACAGCTACTTCATTGAGGTGGATTGCGCTGACCCCAAGAAGTTTGACATTCAAAGCAATGCTAGCATTTTTGAGATCTACGATGATCTTTTGTCTCAGGCACATAGAACAAAAGCAGCTGCTGCCCATGCAAGGACCATTTTTGGATTCACACCTAATTCTCATGGTGCTTTGGCGTGTCGAGAGGTTCGTGAAGCTTGCCCTCCTGACAGATTTTTGTTTGACCCAATGCATTGCTATTATTCCAATGGCTGTGCAAGCTGGGAGGTGAATTTGTTGCTGCAGAAAATGGAAGAAAGCGGCGTATCCAGGACGCTCCTGGAAGCATCTATTGAGCAGACATCTTGGCAGAATAGAACAGGGCTGCCACATACAGCAACTTTCAGGAAACGTTTGATATGTGAAGCATATGTTTCTGGCGATTGCTACAAAGGTGGCGCAAAAGAGTTGGACTATTTGTTGCCGCTGTTGGGTTTCTGCATCTTCAAGAGTGCTATCAAACATGTGGAGTCACTGCAGAAAGCATTGGTTTCTTTTAAGCTTTTGCTCTTCATTCGACGACAAATGTCGGATTTGAAGCACCAGGTCGCCCACTCAGCAGATATTCTAGATGATTTGCAGCAAAAACACCAAGCGGCTTTCAAAGAATGCTACGGTTATGACTTTATGAAGCCAAAGCATCATGCGCGGATGCATTTGCCTGAGCAGTACAAACATTCCAAGCTATGGGTGGACAGCCTCAGCATGGAAAAGCGTCACCGAGTTTCTTGCGTTTTTGAGGTGTGTGGCCAATTGTTTTTTTGTTTTGATGCAGCATGTACAGGGCAAGTGTTTTTGATTTAATTTCCATTCCAATCGTTCTTCACGTGTGTTTGCCTTCATTTCCAACCAAGGTTTACAAGAGTGCAATCAAGCCTTCGCGTTTCAAACACATGGCATGTGGAAAGCTTGCTGAAGATGGAGCTTACAGTCGGTCCGTTTTGAACCGCCTGTTGTTGCACCATGTTGGATCTTTGAGGAGCAAAGCATTTTTTGACAAATTGGTGACTCCGGTGCATCGAAATGCACACTATTCAGTCACATTCCAGGAAGAGGTTTTGGAAAGTAAGACTGCGTATGTTCATGCCTACAAAGTTAGCGCTGGAGATGTTTGTTTGGGAACCATCCCTTGCGTGGTCCAATCGTGCTTACAGATTCGCAAGCAAATCTTTTTCACCGTTTACATTTTGCAATGGGAAGAGGATTCAGAATTGTGGTCCGTTTGGAAAAAGAACGGACATGTTAGTGTTGTTCCTGCAGCTGCCATTGGGCCGAGCCCTACTTGGTGGTCATGGGATCTTGACTCGTCAAGCCTCACCTGCTTAGTTTGAATGTGTGCAAAAATGAGATCCATATGTGGGGTTGGCGCAGTTTTTGCTATAAAGTGTTTTCTTTGGAATATGTTCAAGTTGAAACATGTACATTGGATGAAAAAAATGCCGGAAACAATGAGAACCCTATACATAGAAGAGTCCGAGCTGTATGCAACAATGTTCCATGAATGTAAATTTGCAAATTACTCAAATAGTACTTTGTACAAATATTGATGAACATACAAGGTATATGTATACCCAAATCCAACCAACAAAAGAAACATAGATATATTATTTTCACTATATACATGTCACCTTCTGCGGCCCGATGGGCCGCTTTGTTCTGTCAGAACCCTGCTGCTTTGTTGTGCTTGAGATCCTTTCCATGCGGCCCAATGGGCCGCGTTCAAGTTTACTTTTTTTTGTTGAACCCTGCGGCCCCGCGAGCCGCCTTTAAGGTCAGCAAACCCATGATGTTTTACATGCAGTCAGAAAAAAACCACTAGATTCAAACGCATCTTTTGAAAATTGCAGAGTTAAGAAAAAACTTAATTGCCAAAAACACAAATTCAAACACATCTTTTGAAAATTGCAAACTTAAAAAAACTTAAATGCTCAAAAAATAAGTTTTTGAAAAGTATTGGAAAAAATCTTTGCTTTTTTAACTTATATTAAGTTTTTTTAAGTCGTTCTAAGTAGAGTTTTAAGTAGTTAAAAGTAATTGTATGTGCGGTAAGTAGCATAAGTACTTATAACTAGTTATAAGAAAAAAACACAAATAGTATGTTCCAGGCCACTGAGATCATGGAAGGCCGGCAGAGACCAGCTATCATGCATGCGTATGGAGGAGCCAAGGAACAACCATTGACTGCATGGACGTGCCTTCCAGGCGAATATTTTCATTGTCGATATGGTTTTCCTAGGCGACACACGGAGTGCTGAAGAGCTAGCTGTTTTCACTAACATGGCCCCAGAAAGGCTGTGCTTAGGGTGGCTCCGAGTGGAAGAGAAGTTCACACCCATCTTCCCTGATGAACGGGCACCATTATTTGTTGCGTCAGTGAAGTTACTCCAATTTGCCCTGCGTGCCTCTAGCGCATCGGCCACTGCAAAAGAGCTTACAGAAGATGAAGAAGCCCTCCTGCAAGCCATTCGGCCGTTGGTGGCGAATCCGGACTGCCACTTTTTGGCTGTGCTTACAGCTTTGGTTCAGTCCATCTTAGAAGGACGAACTGATTGTCCCATGAGTGGAGTCTTTGGAGCTGGGAAGACCCGAGCAGCTGCAGCCATGATTGCTGGCTTACTAGTGATGGACCCTACCTTGAAGGTTATGGTCGTAACCAAAGAGAATGCGGCGGCGCATGCCTTCGCCAAGCACATTGAATCTCTGCAGCTTCCATCCTCGCTGGAAGAGAAATTTGGTAGGTNGTTGCCCTCAATGATGAGGGCCAACAGTATGGAAACCTGGACGAAGCCTCTGCCATTGCAAGAGTTCCCCGCAAAGGCCTTGTTATATGGTGTGGGGATCACAAACAAACGCCAGGGGGGGCTGCGCAAGAGTGATGAAGCCCGAGCGTTCAGACGCAAGTTGATGCGAAGGCCCATTGCTTTGAGGGGCGACGCAAAGTTCCTCCCACCGCATATGCTGGGCGCCATAGTGGCAGGGGTGAGTCAGCTCCTTCAGGAAAGCACCAGGCAACCACTCGGATTATCCACTGGGAGTGTAGCTGTCTTCCAAGAGCTGTGTAAAGAAACCATTGGCAGTTGCTGGGAGGCTGGCATTACTCCGTGCTGCTGTGCAGCGATTGCAGTATTGTGGCTGGCGCTGGCCCCCGAAAGATTCCCGTTGCAAGCTGACACTTTCAGCCGCGCTGCAGGCACAGCCGGAAAACAAAAGTGGTCCCTGATTCTACCAAGCAGTGCAAGGTCTCTGAGCTCACCTATGTCACCATCATTGGAACAAGGTATCCAGAATTGGATAATTTCCAGAATGATATCATTCAGTTTGGTAACTACCTCCAAGCTGAGCAATGCAGTAGAGGGGGCTTTTTGCCAATCTTCTGGGATGCGCCATACAGCTACATCCATGCCAGCACAGACATTGGGGAAGTAGTGGACTGGATCACAGACAAGTTTGTGGTGGCCAACAAAGGTGATCTTGCGGTCCTTCACAACCGCAACAAAATGGTCAATGCCTTTACCAACACGGAATGGGTGTCAGGCTCAGGTGGAGCAATCATCTCGCGAAGTGTCACGTCCTGTGCTGGTATGACGGCATACCTCGTACTACTTGCTCAAACCAGGGTGGGTTTCCTCAGTGGGGGACGAGGGAAAAGCTTCCATCAACTCCCACCACAAGAACAGGCTTCCCAAGGGCTACAGTGGCTCTCACTCGAGCACAACAGATTTGCTTCATCATGGGCCCATTGGACATGCGTGGGTTGGTTGGAGCAGCGACTATCATTGGCTGCTTGAAATATGGTGCCTGCTTCACTGGGCTTGATGACCAGGACGACCCTGTGTTCCTCATCCGGCTTAAGGATGAGGATCTGAGGCACCTGATGATTCGGCCTTTCTGCAAAGCTTACGGTTCCTGCGCGAGAGTTAGTGGAGTTTATCCACCTCTGGCTCTGGTAGAAGCCTACATCACTGAGGAGGACAGTGCCCCAAGGGTGCGAAGGCTACACCTTATGGTAGTGGACCTGCACAGACGCAGGCGAATGGCTGGCAGGGTACTGAGGTTATTCGTGGACCTTCAAATCGATAGGTGTGCAGAAGAGTGCTTGAATACTCTCCCTATCCCGTGGAAACAGAACCAAGAGGCGTACCAGCTTAGATATGTCTTTGGATACGCAATGGAAGGAAGTGATCTTCCTTGCTACATTCTTTGGCCCACACGGACAACAGAGCAATCCTTCTGGTGCATTGATGCCTGGAAAGGTGATTGGGTGCGGCTGGACAAATGTGCTTACATGGCTCCGCTGGGAATTGAGCCAGGATTTGAAAGCAATACCCTTCTAAAAGCCGATCAATTTGCTTGCTAAGACCTTCAAGTGGAATAGTCAGGCGCGCTAACGGCCAGGTTCTGGGCAGATGCACCAACTCTTGCAGCTTCTCTTGTCCATCCAGTAACAGAACACCAGCCGCATCCTCACTGGTGATACTTCTGGAGTACCGTCTGAGGTCAATGTGGTATAGGTCATTTGCCAGGTCCATCCAGTAACAGAACACCAGCCGCATCCTCACTGGTGATACTTCTGGAGTACCGTCTGAGGTCAATGTGGTATAGGTCATTTGCCAGAGCCCCCCGAAAAGCATCATAGGCAGTGTCAAATCTATCCTGGTCAGAGGCAATTGATGAGGCCTCTATATCAGTACACTCCGAGTCCGTGGAGGAGTTGTCCGACACCCCTGACCACCCACTCTCAGCATCAGAGACTGCATCAGATACACTCTCCTCTCTCGCAACCATGTCCTGATCGACTTCACGCTTAGCAGCAGGCGTCTTCCTTTCAACCGGGATACGCCTAGGCGTAAGCGAGAAAGTGTTCGCATGCATGTTCTCCAGATGGGCATCCTCTGAAACATGGCAGGAAGGGATGCCCAGAGCTTGGATTGCGGCTGCCCCCCAGGGCCTTTGTGGGTCAAAGCAAAAGGCATCAAAGAAGTGTTACCAATCGGAACCCAGAGGCACACAATGGGAGGGTCCTACAGACGGCCACGCATCTCACTTGGATCTTGGCTGAGTACCTTGCAGATACTATTGCGTGGCTCATGCGAAGTATTCTGGGCCATGATTCTAAGATCCTATTTGATAAAGACACTCAACTGCTTCTTACACCGAAGTTCTGGGTCTTGCCGCTGTATCGGGAATTCCTAAACAGTGCACGACGCATCCGACCGAGCCCCTCTTCTGAAAGGGCTCGTGGCTGCACGGGGTTGGTCAAGGTCATATGTAAAGAAAACAAGGAGCAGAAAGGAAAGAGGAAGTACCATGCTGGTACGCCTCACCCGAATGATCGAGGTGGATTTACCCAATGGTTTGGATCATGCAGCTTAATGAGTACGCTTTATGTCTGGTTTCCAGCTTGCTGGGCGCCGATGGTTGCTGAGAGGCTTTTTAGCTGGTCGCCCCCTTCATGGGGGTCCACCTACCCGCAGGATGGTCGGGCCTCCCCAGTTTTCCGGAACACATCCTTGGCGCCAAAATAGTCAGGGCACTGTTGGCTCCAGTGAGCCAATGGAGGATACTGATAGCACTGAAGTGAAGTACAAGATCAGGCAATGGTCATTGCCAGGTGCTGCAATTGTGCCGGTGCTCAATGTTAGCAGTAGAGTCTTCTGGCTTGAACTGGATGATAAAGCTGTTTGGACAGCTATGGGGTGTTACAGGACATTATCCTCTGTGACGTGTTTTCGCAGAAGTGTTCTGCGGCGTGGCAGGGCGCTCGAGGTGAAAGGCTTACAGTTAGCGTCATGTTGCCAGGCCGCCAAGATGCGGATGACTGGCTTAACTTCATGTTATGGCAGAAGAACCTTTGGCCTACCTTTACAACGCGGGGTACTCTCACAGAGGAAATCTCAGCACAGGTATTCAGCAAAGAGCGGCGAAGGTTGCAGCCCCACATCTGTGGATGGAGGTCAAGCTGGGGTGGGGGGTGCTAGTTGACCGAATGTACGTCAAAGCACCCACTGGGAAATCCAAAGAACAGCTAGATGCTCTGCTCTTTACACAGCCGCCAGACGCAACCGCACTGACCCTTATGATGAGAAGAAGTATCGTGGGGCTAGTATCAAAGAGGTCCAAGAATGGTGGAAGACATGTCAAGATTGGATGGCACACTATAAAACTCACAGTGAACCGTTTGTCTATGACACCAAGAAGTTGTTGAAGGCGCTATCAGTCAAGGAAACAGTAGCACAGTCAGAAGTTGATGCATTCATGGAGAATTGTGCAAAAAGGTGGCAGACTAAAGAGGGTACGTACCAACTCAAGCGACGACGTCTGCCAGACGTTAGAGACTCGCCTGAGTATCCAGGTGCAGATATTGATATGGCTGACATCTGAACATGGACAACATGGAGGATTACTACATGGCGGAAGAGAACCGTTGAGGGGCTGAGAGGGGCGCGTTTGTTTCACCTGTTTCACTTAGTTTGCAAATTTCCCTGGCTTTTCTGCCTGGCCCGGTGCCTGGCTCGTGTGTGGGTGTTGGGGTTGTTGGTTTGCTTTGTGGTGGTTTTTTGTTGTTGGTTTTTGTTTTCAAGGGAAATTTGTCACAATCTCAACTAATTCCAGTTGTTGACCGACCATGTCTCGCACTAGTCCGGCAATGCAGGAAAAAAAAACCGACTTTGGTTTGCGAAGGAGTGGCAAAAGGGCCATTTTCAGCGCCCTCTGCTCCTCATTTTCACACCGGACAGTTTCAATTCCAACTGCAAACCGCAATAGCTTCAGGTGTTTCAATGGTTATCTAAATATAAGAAGAGAGGGTTTTTGATCATATGGCTCTGTCACCAGGTAAAATTCTCGTTCACTTCCCTGACGCTCCCAAGCGTCTGCCCCTTTATCTGTTAAACTCCTCATTAGGTCTTACCGTCTTACCGTGTTACCCTCACGAAACGGTGAAACTTTCGCGGCTCTCAGTGAGTGCGTGAAACCCGACTCTCAGTCTTTCTCTTCATCCAAATAGTCTCGCAATATAGTCTGATACTTACGGTGACAAAGTCGGGGTGTTTTGTTGGTCTTGTTCCTTTTTGGGTGGTGTTCCCTTCGTCTAGTTTAACAAAGTCGAAACAGAATGATTGAAAATTATGACAGCATGAAGCATGAACATCATTTAAGGTCCGCCTCCAACCAGATTACTATGCCTTGGCCTTGAGCTTCTACTCCTTGTGGGCAAAACTCGGATTTGATGCAAGTTCCATCTATAGGGCTGTCTGGCAGTGTTGTTGTTGTTCTTCTTCTTCTTCTTGTCCTTCTTGTTCTTCTTGTTGTTCTCCTTGTCCTTGCTCTGCCTAGGTGGAGTTAAAAAGTTGTTGTTGTTGTTGTTGTTGTTGTTGTTGTTGTTGTTGTTGTTGTTGTTGTGTGTGTGTGTGTGTGTGTGTGTGTGTGTGTGTGTGTGTGTGTGTGTGTGTG
>DF245234.1:0-19496 GCA_000507305.1 Breviolum minutum Mf 1.05b.01 | reverse complement strand
GATGAATTTGCACCATTGCTTCATGTCATGTGTACCATGTGATGAACTGCTACCAGTTCGGTTCGAGATTTGCCCCTTTGTGTGGTATCAGCACCTACGTCAGTTGCAGTGGAAAACATTGCGGCGTATCACTGGGTGCTCGGTTAGTGTGGTTTGTGGTAGTGGTTCTCTTGGTTAGTTTGTCAGGGGACAGCATATAGCCAATTGAGAATCCGCATGGTAGCGGAGCCCACACGTGGGCACCATGTCGACTCCTTCCTTTTCAGTTTCCTCTGCCCAGACGACAGGTCAGGCTGGTAAGAGTGAAGATGGGATAGACTACAAATACCCCAGTTGGGACGGGGATTGGAACAAGTGGACTGATTACCACCTTCGGGTGGAATTACGTGCCGACAGTCTTCGTGAAGATGAGATGCCCTTTTTGGGGCCGAGGTTGGCGAGCAATCTTACTGGTAGGGCTTTCGATGCTATAGCAGATATAGACCGAAGTCAGCTCAGAAAAGCTGACGGCTGGTCTTACCTGATGAAGTTCCTTGAGAAAACCCGTGGAAGGGAACGCATCGACCTTCTTGGTGATGCCTTCAATGAGTTTTTCTTGAGACGAGAAGCATACAGAAAGTCCGGAGAAGAACTTCCTGACTTTGAACCTAGGTTCAGAGGAATGATTCGAAAATTGGAGAAGGCCATGAAAGAGTCAGGATCTGAAGGTAAGATTCCTCAAGAAGTCTACGGTTGGTTCTTGTTGAACTGTTATATGCAGATGGAACCAAGTGACATTGCCAACGTGAGAGGACAGTCAGCAACATACAAACTCAGTGATGTTTTGTCAGCCTTGCAGAAGATGTGGAGTGGTGGCGGCTTGGCAGCTAAGGATGCTGAGCTCAAACGTCGCAAGCATGCTGGTGGGCATGCGATGCATGTTGAGGAGGTCAAGGACGAAGAGACCGAGATCTACATGCAAGCTTCAGACAATCATGATGGCCACCTGGAGGATGAAGTTGGATTGGCTACGGAAGAGTATCACGATGCTTTGACAGCATTTCTGGATGATCCTGAGGACAACGAAGTCTTAGCCAGCTTCAGAGAGGCCCGAAAGGCCTTGGGACAGGCCAAGACAGCTAGAGGATTCTATCCAGTGAGAAATCCAAACTCTTCTGGACGTGGCTATGGAAACTACTCCAAGGGTCAGAGCAAGGGTGGTGGTCGTTTCTCTGGTGATCGGGGTTACGATCATAGCGACAAGACATGTGTGCGATGCGGCAAGAAAGGACACATTGCCAGAAACTGCCCTCAGAAACAATCTGCGGATCGTGGAAGCTATTCGGGTGGTAGTGTTGGATTTGTGGGTATGGTTTGGGGATGTGCGAGTATACCGGAAAATGCCCCATTCGATACACCAATCCAGGATGGTGATGTTTACCGTGCAGACAACATTGATCAGTGCGGTGATATCTGGAATGCCAATGGGACAGCAGCTAGTTTCAGAGGACAGGCTGTACTGGACTCAGGTGCTTCGGATAACGTGATCGGGGTCGAAACACTGCAAGACCTTGCCGATTTGTATGAAGAGTTGGGATTCAGCGCTGATGCTGAGTTCGAGATCAATCGAACAGTCCACAAGAGTTTCGTCTATGGTAGTGATCACAGCAACCAAGCTATTGGCTTGGCTCATCTCAACTGTGGAATTTTGGGACACGAGCTTACTTTGGATGTTCATGTGATTGAAGGATCAACACCATTGCTGCTCAGTGCAAAATTTCTGTATGACATGGACACTTCGATCAACTTTCGTACTGGAGTGGCCGTGTTTGCGAAGATGAGTTCCAAGGCTGTTCAACTACATCGTGGTCCTGGCAACCATTTGTTGCTGCCCATCACAGCTTTTGCTGGCAGAAGTCATCTGGTCCGACCTCGTGATGAGCCCAATGCACCTCCTGCTGAAGAAGTACTGAGGTCTGGCAGAGTGAATTTTGCTGAGCCCGATGCCACAAGGGGCGAATCTCCTGATTCTTAGGGACAGCTCCACCAAGACCCTAATGGACATTCTAGTGCTAACATTGGAATGAAGGTCTTGAGTGGGAGTGAATGTATTTTGGAATCGAGAGAAACTGGTGGTAATCAACAATTTTGTGATGTTGAAGCTGTTTCGGGTGTTTGTGTTGAGGTGGAGCCCCCTGAGGATGTTGAACACCTTTGCACCTTTTTGGAGGATGACAGGAAGGAGGGTCTTTTGGGTCCTTTGCAGGCGGCTTTGTTTGATGGTGTTGACGCGTTTTGTGCTTTGACGAAGGGTAGTCAACTTGATCTTTTGGAGGTTTGTGCTCCCTGGGATTCTCCTTTGTGTGCGGCAGTGCGTAATGCTGGTGGTCATGCTATGTCAATAGGCATTCATAACGGTTATGACCTTTCTACTCCACAGGGATACAAGAACGCACTTGCGTTGATTCGTGAACTTAGGCCCAGGTATGCACATTTCAGCCCTCCATGTGATCCCTGGACTGCTATGCAAAATTGTAACCAAAAGACTGAACTTCAACAAGAAACTTTACGGTTCAAAAGACAACAAAGCAAGAAGATCATTCAGAACTGTAGGAAACTTTTGGAGGTTCAGATTCATGAGTTACAAAACCAAGCTGGTGGTGAACACCCCCTTCATGCACAAAGTTGGCGTCACACTGACATGCGGGTTATGGCGAGAATGTGTGGTGGTAGATTTGTTGTTCATGGGTGTAGACATGGCTTAGTAAGTAAAACCAAGGGGGTTTTGTTGAAGAAGCCGTGGGGTTGGTTTTCGACGTTGGATGAAATGAAACATGTTCTTGCCTTGACTTGCAATCATGGACCTAAGGCTCACCCTGTCATCCAAGGTGCTGATACAGCTGCAACTGCCGTTTATCCCACTCTGTTGTGTAACCGTTTTGCCAAGGTGTTGATGAACTTCAAAAAGGGTATGTTCTCAATTTTTGCCAATGGACATTTCGGTTGTAACAACTGTCAACAGGGTGTTTTTGTTGGTTCTGATTTTGATGAAAACTTTCCCGAAGCAGATGAAGCTGACGTAGGTGGAAATGATCATTTTGATCAAGATATTGTTCCTACCAGTCCTGAACAGGAAAATCCTGATGGGGATCTTG
Organism: Breviolum minutum Mf 1.05b.01; assembly: GCA_000507305.1. Taxonomy (NCBI): domain Eukaryota; class Dinophyceae; order Suessiales; family Symbiodiniaceae; genus Breviolum; species Breviolum minutum. The sequence continues at coordinate 16,362 of DF245234.1, read as the reverse complement.
AAAACCAAATGGATGACAGAGCACTTGATGGTGCCAATCAAGAAACCCCTGATGACACCGAGGATGATTCATCTGACCCCGAAATCAAAAAGTTGCTTAGGATTGTTCATAGGAATTTGGGTCATCCTAGTAATGAGGCTTTACGTAAGCTTTTACGGGATGCAGGTGCCTCGGTTGAAGTTTTGAAGGAACTGGATAGGTTCAGTTGTCGGGAGTGTTTGAAACGTGGTCGCAAAACGCCTTCACGTGTTGCTTGCATTCCTAAAGTGTATGAGAAGTGGCAGTGTGTTAGTGTGGATACCTTCTGGTGGAAAACCCCCAAAGAAAGTTTGTCTGTTGGCGATAAACCCGAGTATGTTCTTGGTTTGAGCATGATGGATGAAGCCACTGACTATCATACTGCTATTTTGATGAAGACCAGTAAGGATCCAATTCGAAACATTGCCGGTGACGATTTCATCAAAGCCTTTTCCAAGGGTTGGTTACAAACCCTCCCTGCACCATCCTTGTTTCGATATGATGAAGAAGGGTTCATGAGGAGCCTTGAGGTGGTGTCTTGGCTGGAAACGTTTGGTATGAAACTTGAACCAATTGCCGGTGAGAGTGCATGGCAGGATGGAAAACATAGCCGCCATTTACAGGTCTTGAAAGAAAACATGAATCTTTTGAGTATGGAACTTGGGCCAGAATATCGAGCTGAAGAACTTTTAGCCTTAGCCATTTCTGCGAAAAACAACATGCACAATATTCGTGGCTATTCCCCAAATCAGTGGGCTTTTGGACAGAATCATAATCGGATCTCCTCTTTCCTTCAGCAGTATCAAAATCTCTCTTTGCAAGGGTCTAGGGACATTCCTACTTTTGAAGAACAAGTTCAACTGGAAGAAAAGGCTCAGAGGTTGTTTCTTCAAGTGGATTCGAGACGTAGGATTTCCAGGGCCATGCATGCTAAGATGAGACCCCTTAAGGAATTTGTGGTTGGGGATTTGGTTTACTATTTTCGGAAGGGTGTTAAAGAGGGTTCCCGGTATGGTGGTCATTGGCATGGACCAGCGAGGGTCTTGTCACATGAAAAGACTAGTGATTTTGATGATAGTCAACATGCTGGATCAATTGTTTGGATCACTCATGCTGGAAGGTTGGTTCGTTGTTCGCCTGAACAGTTGAGACATGTGGAACATGATTTGAGACATGTTGACAAAAAGATCAATGGGCCTCAGAATTTTCATACCATGTTGGAACAGATTTCTAATCAGCAGAAGTATCTGGATTTGAGTCATGAAGATTGGAAGAGTGTGCCTATTTGGGGTTCACCGGAAGAGATGCAGCCGCATTTTCGTTCTCGAGGAAAACAGAGTTTGTCTGAACTTCGTAGATCCCCCGTTGACGTTGAGATTCATGGCTCCCAAGAAGAACCCGGAGTTGAAAGCTCTGTTGGCCAAGAAGGTGGCCATCACGGCTCCTCCGAAGTTCGACTATTCCCAGATGACCTTGACAGAGCTGGGCGAGATGAAGCTGATGGCCGGGAGGCGACATTTCGGTCACGTGTTTCATCAGATCTACCAGGACGATCAGTACAACGACTGGATCCTATCTCATGTGGAAGAAGATTCCCAGAACGAGCAGGGGACTCCTCTCTACGCACATTACCTTCGTCGACGCTTGGAAGCAGACATCCCGGCAGACCCGGAGACGAAGCCATCAGGAAGCGAAAAGCATCCACCAGTGTGAAAGAGAAGCCTATGGTGACACCAGAGTCCCTTCGCAGTTACATGAAGGATCCGGGAGTTCCAGCTCCCATGCCCGACGACGACGAGGATCTGGCATCGTGGAGCCGAGTGGAAGAAGTGGAAGAGAACATGATCATGATGAATCAGAACGTCCAGCAGATGGGACAACGCATGCTGCAGATCGAACAGACCATGACGCAGGTTCTGGCCTACCTGCAACAGCAGCCGAACCCCGCAGCGAAAGGAGAATGAGAAGTAGATCACCACCGAATCTTCATCGAAATGAGAGTTTCCTAGTGATCCCGGAGAGTTCCTTAGGTAGCTCCACTCAAGGTTTGAGTGATTTCGTCTCCTATGTTGATAACCTGAATGTTATCGAACTTGAGTTAAATCTTGCACCACGAGATGTTCATAAGGAAAAAGGTTGTTGGGTGGTTAATGCTAAGGCCAAGAAAACTGCTGAGGTCTGTATGAGGAAACTGAATCATGATGATCAAGATTTGTTTCATCAAGCCATGAAAAAGGAAGTTGATTCTTTTCTTTCGGCGGATGCGGTTCAGATTTGTTCTTCTCATGGGATTCCCCCCGAAAGAATCATGCAGATGCGATGGGTGCTTACTTGGAAACCAGTTGCTGAGGCTGATGGTTCGGTTAGTGGTAGAAAACCTAAAGCCAGGCTTATCATTAAGGGTTTTCAGGATCCGAGGTTGATGGATTTACCCCGGGAAGCACCTACTCTTTCTTGCCTTGGTAGGAATCTTATCTTTTCAAATGCAGCAAGGAGTCGATCGTCACTCTGTTCCGGTGATATTCGAACAGCTTTCTTGCAAGGTCATGCCAGTGAAATGAATGATGAACTTTATGGGATGCCCCCGCAAGAAGTGAAAGACATGCTGAAAATGAAAGAGACTGATGTTCTTCGCATTGTTAAGGCCATTTATGGTTTGTTGAACGCCCCCAAAAAGTGGTATGAGTCTTTGAGTGATTTTCTTATTAAAGATGGTTGGTTTATTCATTCTTTGGATAAGTGCTTGTTTAAAAGGGTTGATGCTAATGGACATGTTTGTGGTATGCTTGGTGTTCATGTTGATGATATCATATGTACTGGAAGTGGCCTGGAATATGAAGAGAGCATCAAACGTCTGAGGGCTCGATTTCCTTTTGGGTCATGGGAGGACGCTACTCAAAAATCCTTGACTTACTGTGGTTGTGAAATTAAGCAGGATCGGAATTTCTGTTCATGTGACTCAAGAACGTTTTTCCTTGGGTATTGATGAGATCAACCTGTCACAATCTAGGCGTAGTGAACTCCATCAGGAAATCACCTTTGAGGAACGACGTTCTATGAGGCAGATTCTGGGTGCTCTAAATTGGAGGGCAACACAATCTGCACCTTGGCTCCTGGCGACTGTATCGCATTTGCAAGGGTGTGTTGAACAAGCTACTGTTTCCGATCTTTGTGATCTCAACAAGTTGGTTCGTTTGCAACGTAGATATTTCAATCATGGTTTGCATTTTCCCCCAATTGATGGTGAAGTCACGATTGTTTCCTTTACGGATGCTAGTTGGGCTACTCGGAAGGATGGTTCATCTCAGGGAGGTCAGATTACCTTGATGATGGGAAAACCAGTGTTGCAAGGAGCTAAGACCCCTTTTTGCGTTCTCAGTTGGAGTAGTCGTAGACTTAGACGTGTGGCACGGTCTAGCACATCAGCAGAAGCACAAATGTCAGCAAACACTTTGGACTTTCATGAATTTGCTAAACTTGCTCATATTGATTTGAGTCTTGGTGAAAAGATTGTTCTAGGTAAAGCTGATGAGTATTTGTCGTCTTTTGAATCTTGCATGGTGTGCGATGCCCGTAACATCTTTGATGGTATTGTCAAAGTTGAAACCTCCGGTCTTCACATGGAAGAGAAACGTACGGCTATCGAACTTTTAGCCATTAAGGAAAGGTTGGGGCAGGCTAGGGTGACTCTTAAGTGGGTTGACGGTGATCAAGAGCTGGCGGATGGTTTAACGAAACCTTGGAAACATGATCCTTTGATTAGTGCGTTACATGGTCAGTTCTGGAGAATTGTTTATGACCCTGAATTTCAGTCAGCCCGCCGAAAGCGTGCAATGCGTTTTCAACATCCTAATGTTGATCAATACTGGTTGAACTGCCTGTTTTCTCTCGACCTTTCTAGAACATGAAGCAAAGAAAATTTTGGTGCCGTGATGAATTTGCACCATTGCTTCATGTCATGTGTACCATGTGATGAACTGCTACCAGTTCGGTTCGAGATTTGCCCCTTTGTGTGGTATCAGCACCTACGTCAGTTGCAGTGGAAAACATTGCGGCGTATCACTGGGTGCTCGGTTAGTGTGGTTTGTGGTAGTGGTTCTCTTGGTTAGTTTGTCAGGGGACAGCATATAGCCAATTGAGAATCCGCAGGGGGTAACTGTGGATAACACTTGACTTGTAACCATTCCAAAAACACAGAAACATCACTAAAGATCAAGTTGGAGGAAGGGCTGTCACCGGAAAGGCAATGGCCGTCAAAATATGGCTATTTGTGTTGGTGACCCACATCTTGGCCCTTTGATGATGAACTGTGCCTCCATTATGAGTGAGGTCACAACATGCTTGTTCTCCTCNGAAACTTCTAAATAAAACTAATCTGATGCAATGAAAATGGTATGTGGGGAAAGGTTCCTGGTCCTAATGCTGGGAAACACGGTAGAAGAACGGCTTGTCAACAGTTTCACAAATGCAGGTACGTCAGGGTGATCAGCCCTGATATCCTGAAGACACCATAGAGAGCTTCGTTGGACACAGCTCTATGGGCTTCCTGTGTCCCCCTGCATGATGATCATGAAAATCATGAAAACGTTCATCACTAAATCTTACTTCTCTTTGGAACAGAGTTTGACTCACACACACACACACACACAATTCCGATACCTCACAAAAGCTCCCTGTGTGTGTGTGCCAGGTCCACATCAATGTGCCGGATCATCGTCAACCCATTTTTCCTACGAACGAGGTGGGGCAGGGTGGTGGTGAGCAGAGAAGCAGCCAGCCAAAACCCAATCAACAAACCAACCTTTCCATGTTTCTCCTGGCAATTCCGCTGGTGACCTTTTTTTGTGATGGTGATTTCACAAAAAAAAAACCCTTGAAGTTGGCAAAATCGTGACCTGAAAACGTTTGGGTCTTTTAAAAGGTCAGGCCTTGAATCACCGGGTTTTAGTGTTTTTGCTGGGTTGTTTTGCCACATGGGTTTTCAGATATATGCCTTGGGTTCACCCAGCACCCAGAAACGGGGCACTGCCTGGATTCTTGCACAAAAACATCGACACAAAAATCCCTAAATCAACCGATTCATTTTGCCTGCCTGGCATCCTGGGGCGGTGTAGATCCAAAATATGGCCGTTTCAAAATTCAAGTATACCCAAGGACATCCAGTCTTGCTGAATTTGATACCGCGGAAGGTGTGGAAGGCATAGAATATGCCTGATGACCGGACTTGTTTGGTTTGTTTTATGATTCAACATTATTGCATTATGGCCTTTTTTCTCCATGCTTTATTACGTACCTGAACTGACATAGTGAAGGGAATTCTTGAGACCTTATTGGAAGGTTTGCAAGTGTTCCCTTTGTCAAAGGTGTCAAGCATCACTCATTAAAAGGCGGGCGTGTATGTAAATTGATGAGTTTCTCTCAGCCTATTTTGGTGATGTTTGTCCGGGCGATATCATGAAGAACCGCCACAGGTCTTCCACCAGTGGCACCCACTGATGTCTGGTCTTCGAAAGCGACCACGCTTGAGGCACGCGTGATGCAGTGCGGAGGATCATTCCAGGTAGCGAGTGGTTGATAACTGAACCATGGCGATCGTAAGTCCCCAAGACCTAGGGTTGTGGTTTCCCTTCCAAATGGCCTACTGTAAATGGCTCATAAATAGGGTTCTGGATGTTCTTGACTGTGTTACTAACTGGGATGATCCTCCAAGTGATATGGGCATGGTTTATGATAAGAAAGGATAATAGCTGGCCCAGCTTGTTTGACAAGGAGTGGTTTTTTCCCTTATGATGGGGAAATCTCCATGAGCTCATCAGGTGTGATTGGATTTCGATTTGGGTCGTGACTTCATCAAGTACACCGTACACCCCTGAAGTTTAACACAGCCCCTGAACAATGATGGGTTGGAAGGGGCTATGTTTTTTCACTCTGTGGGTGTCGGTCTGCATCTCAAAAATCCACGTGTGGATCCCCATTCATGGATTCTCAAAATTGGGGCCCGAGACTTCCCCGAAGTTTCCGGAAAAAATCGAAAATAGCCCATGGAAGTTTGACTGACATAGCCACTGAAAATTTGCCGGGCCCGAAAAAAGGAAAGGAATTCGTCTTCCAGTCCTTTCTCATTTTTGGAAGGGCGAGCTGTTCAACTTTAGAGGAGGTGTATACAAATAAATGGTGATTTTGAGTATAGGAAATGTTCATAGATTTTGGACCCCCCCAAAAAAACAAAAACGAACAAACTCTGCGACATCTATCACCATATTTGCCACATCTCGCTGATTCCTGTTGGGCGGGCGGATCACTGGATGATGATTGGCACAGCTTGGTGGATTTCATTTTGTTTGTTTTAAGGTGAATTGTTGCGGATTGTACCATGGTTTTCCTCACCATGAAAATATATATGAAACCACCATATATTTGGAAGAATCTATTTTTTGGAAACTGTTTTTTCCATCCCGCATCTTTATCTTTTTGTAAATATACCAATCCCATGGGATGAACCCAAGGGGCTTGGCTGTGTTTGTTGCAAGGTTTCTGATCCGTTTGAAACCGATGGATAGCGGACCGTTGGATGCCATGTCGGGGGAACACAGATGCGTTTTCCGTCACGGAAACGGGAGTTAGTCATAATACCCATATGCTCCATTGGGAACTGGTACACCCCTGAAATTTAACATGGAACCTGAAAATAGACCTCTGGAAAAGGAGATTCCTATTGGAAACCAGCATTTTCAGGTTCCATGTTAAATTTCGGGGGAGTATATTCTACCTACATGGAACCCAGAAGAATCTACCAAATGTAGGGTAATATACCATAATTACAGGGATGGGATGGGAATGTCAAAAAAAACGCAATTTAAATCTTGGGACCATCTCATTTATGGTAAATCTACATGGATGGCTTAAATTTATGGTAAATGTAGGTAAATATATACCAGTCCCATGGAGCATATGGGATAGGTCACCAAAAGTTTCAGGGACCAAAAATGGCAGGTACTGAACCTTATTAAGATCCCTGCAAGTCAAAAACCCTTGAAATAGTAGTCGCCTGGAATTTTTGATTGTAAATCACTACCCAAATAAAGGTCATTTTCGGAAAGACCATTTTATTTTATGGTCTTTGGAATTGCTGGGAGATCTTGTCTTATAAGGCTATTTTGGGGGTGGGTTTTCCCTTAAGCCGTATCCATACATATCCATACAGCTTATATGACCAAGAGGATTCCTCCATTTTAGGTACCTGAAATGTTTGGTGATTTTTTGGGAGCCCCGGGAAACTGGTTGATGTATAAATTACCTATCCTAGAATAGATAGCCTGGAAGTCCTTGGGTTTCCACCATTTTTTTAGTCCGGTTGGGAACTCCGAGTTTCACCATTATTTTAGTAGGTGTACAAATCATCATCTAAAAGGAAGGCCCACCAGTTTCCCAAAATGCTGGCGAAAAACGCGACTTCCAGGGGATACAAAATAAACATGTGATTTTCTGTTTTGAGACCATGTTTCTATTGGTCATGGCGCAATTCCATGTTTTTTTACATTCCAGGATGGTTGTAAGGACATGAAAGGATAAGTTTCTTGGGGTGGAAAATAGATCTAAACTTACGACTAGTGTTCCAAAATGCTCCAATCGTGTGAGGAGGGTAGTACCTCAAAGGTCCCCCCCCAAGAAATAGGCCTTATGAAGGGATTATTAGTAGGGATCCGGGTCTTGAATAAGGCCCCCATGTCTTGGGGTGCCATGGAAAGGGTGCCCTTAGATTCCCATGATCGGGCACGAAAGCTGACATGGAATCCACAACATGGAGAGTTGAGCTTATGGAGACCATTGTCAAAGATGTTGTTTGTTTTTGTTTCTAGGTAAAACCCATGGTAAAACCATCATTTGAAGCACCATTTGGGGGGAAGATGTTTATACTTTTTGAAGTAAATCTAAATGAGCAGTGAACAAACTGCTTTTGTTTGTCATTGTGCAGGGTCTTTTTCCACCCTTGGTTCTTTTGGGATTACGGTATCAACCTATTTTTGGGGAGTCCAATGTTTCAAGAGCCCCAGGATTTGTGTTTTTTGTCCCCTCACAAAATGTTGTACATGTGGATGCAAATTCCTAGCTATACCCTACAACTGAGGGTGATTTGTAGGGTGTACTTGGGTGAAATATCTCATTTACAACTAGAGAGGCCCATTACTGAAGTAAGGGTGTACCGGTAAACCATGAAATGACCAAGCGACACCCGTGGAAAGTGAAGGTTCCTAGGGATTCTCTACTAGAAAGGTAATAATCCTAGTGGTGACTGTTAGTGGGTGCCGGAGCACCCCAATAGATACCCCAATTATAGCAAGTACTTTGAATGAACACCCCTTCCAAAAAACATCCCTTCCTGAAACAAAGATGACGCCAACCAGGATCCATTTGAATAGGAAACCCCACCATTTTCCAAAAATGGTGGCGGAGCACGACGTCCAGGGGAAGCTATATCATATGATCTACGATTGTTTTCAAGACGTTTTGTGTGTTTTCACTTCAACACTCAAATCATAGACATCCCAGATCTCTTAGGAAATAATTTACGTACTACATTTCCTCCTTTCTGCCCCCATGTTTCACCTTAGAAATGTACGTAAAGATTTCCATGCCATGGAAAATCACATCCGCACCAAAGCGAGGTGTGGATGTTGCGGTTGAAGTCCTGGAAATTTCGGTACTGGCCAGAGAGGCTGATCCCAAGGGGGGAAAAGGAAAGGTTTTTTTCACTTGGCGAAAAAGCCAAGAACTGGGTGAATTTCGGTTGTATACTGGGTGGTGGTTTCAAATATTTTCTATTTTCACCCCTACTTGGGGAAGATTCCCATGTTGACTAATATTTTTCAGATGGGTTGAAACCACTAACCAGCGGTTATATATGAGGGGGTTGATCACTCTATACAATGAGCCATTCTCCCAGATAGGAGATTGGTATTTCTATGCAAAAGAAGGTTAGATTGAAATACGCTCCCTGAAGCTAACAGCAAGCGCACCTGCCAGGAAGCTACATACTCCAAAAGGAAAGGATTATCTTCCAACTTCCAACCATCCATTTTCAGGTGCGAACTGTTAGTTCCAGGGAGGGTGTATATAAGACCCCTCTATAAGCCTCTATACTACTTTTTTAGGTAGGTTGTTGAATATTTTGGCCCCTTTTTGTAGGAATCCTTATGGAATCCAACATGATGGGATAAATGTTGTTTTTTTCTGGTAAACTCACTCAACTACGATTTGCCATAAGCTGTCAACCCAAACTTTTCCTACGGAAAAAGGCAGGGGGATTTCCAGCAATGTTGGTTGAGTTGGAGTGAATTGAGATGCTTGACCTTTAGAGATGGAATCCGAAATCCAACTCAAACAGATCATGAAATCCATGGGATTCGAGCTTTTATAACCAGGATCATTGAATTACCCATTTTTGCGGCGGGGAAATAAACAAGGCAAATGTATGGTAAATGTTGGGTGGACTTTCCTTAATATGCATTGTTTGGGTTGGTGTCATATAATGACCCCTGATTGTTTTCAAGAATTCAAATCTGTTGGTGATCTTTGTTGGGATTTTTGCGGTGATTTGGTAGGTACAAGTATACCTTGGGTTTTGGCCCCTCCCAGTAACAGTGATAAACGAAGGTTTATAGGAATTTCCCTTTTAAAAATGTAATCATCCAGGTCTTAATTGTTAACTGCTATTTTTATACCATCCATGGATCCAAATGGGATAAGCAAAGCTACATTTTTAATATTTGCCATAGATTTACTAGGTGGTCTTTTGAATTATTTGTTCTTTTCACCCCGAAACTTGGGGAAGAACCCATGTTGACGAGCATATTTTTTCAGATGGGTTGGTTCAACCACCAACCAGTTTACCCTCCCAGGCTCACAGTAATTTGTTGGTTGTTTCGCTCTCAGAAAACCAACGTTGATGCTTCATGTCACTTCATGGGGCTCCACTGCTCAGTTGTGTACGGTCCACATGTTACCGTTTCACTCGTAGAAGCTGGGCACCCTTAACAAGTTGTCGAAATTGGGGTGAATTTAACCATAAATAACCCATATAAATGGCAGCCTACCCCTATAACATCTATAACTTCTACTTATATGGGCCCCCCATAAAACCCCATGTTTTGCGAAAACGGGTGAGAAAAACGGGCCCACCTTGTAGTGTTTTTTTGTTTTCCACTTGTTCAATTCACAGATTTGGGAATCAACTACTTCCAGCAATCTTCAAGGGTGCACTGTGAGGTGATCCGATATGGGTGTTTCCAAAAGTAGGGGTGTTTCCCCCAAAATGGATGGTTTATAACGGACAATCCATGACAATCCTATTAAAATGGATGATTTTGGGGGGAAAACCCCCACTATTTCGGAAACATCCCATCTAGTGACATCAAAAGGGATCATTTTTTAAGGCTGTTTGCTTAGTAGAATCTACTTCCCTGGCCAACTTGGATGGTCCTGTCGGGAGTTAGGATCCATGGTTAGGATCAATGGGTTGTAATAACCTACTTATAAATGGAATATACTAGGGTTATAACCCACTTACTAACCATTTACTAACTTCCGACGGGACATCCAAGAAGGGGGTATTGCAAAATGCTGCTTACGGAGGTTTGACAACGAAAGATTCCTGACAAAAACAAGTGATATAAGCCGCTTGGGATCGACAAAGCCACTCTAAAATTTGATGTTTTCCATGATATGTTTCATGTATTTACTGATAAAACTGCTTGCATGGAAGCCCAAACTGTTCTCAATTGCACAAAAAAATCAAATTACATACCAACCAGAGATTTTTGTTGAATTCCAGGTTTGTTTTTGTTTGGATTGGAATTAGATCTGGTCAAATTGAAGTGACGTCACGCGGGTCCCTGGGCCCCCAGAAGGTAAGCTGAGGTTTCGGGAAATCCCGTTATTTCAGGTCAATCCAGGTTGGTGAAATATCCCATACCATCCATGTATGGTATATTTACCTACATTTACCATAAAATCAACCAAATGTAGGTAAATATACCACTCATGGATGGTATGGGTATTACAATTTGGCCTGGATAGGTGTTACACTTCAAGCCCGTGCAATCTCTGCCTTTAAGAATCGACGAATCTTTAGCCTGGAAATGGGAAAAGAATCGTGCCCAAGACGCACCCATACCATGCATGTATGATATCCCTGGAAGTCAACCACGCTTTCAAAAATGGTGGTTCTTTTTGGATGATGATGATAATCTTGATAATCTTGATGATGATGATGATGATGATGAAGAACCCTTACTTTAGAAATGGTGGTTCATAAATAAACCACCCTATAAAAAGTGGTGGTTAGACTTCCAGGGATATGTTTACCTACATTTGGTTGATTGTTTATGGTAAACGTAGCTGAAGGATTAATTGTTACCCATCAATTACTAGAGACTAGTGGTTTGTGTTTTTGTTGGGTTGGAAGGGCCCCCTGGTGCCAAGCCGTTTCGACAGGCTGAAATGGACCTCGTGGAGCATTTTGCTGTTTGTCAGATGTTTCAATTTTAATTGAAGTCTTTCATGAGTCTGCAGAAATCCAAGGAAGCAACTCATCATTCAGAGCCCGCACAAAAAAAAATCCGGTGCCGTCTTTAAAGGACGGTGACACCGGACCTTCTCCGATATTCTCGGATTCAAGCACGAGAAAGTTGCGAATCAAACGCAGCAGCAGAAAGGCTGGTAAGGTCCCAAAATGACTTGAGATATGCGTGAAAAACCATGGCTAATCAACCTACTGTATATCATATACTCCTTATAAAGGGTTTATCAAGGCCTTACTAAGGGAAATCAATGGTTATAAGCCCTAAGGCTTCGAAAAAGGTATCTTAGGTCAACTTACCCCTTATAAAGTGTGGACATAGAGGCTTTATCAAGGGAAACCAATGGTTCCCGGGTTGGGGTACGTTAGAATTGGTTGACCAGTCATGAAAGAATTCTTCAAAACCACTCCCAGGAAATGAAGGCGTAAATAGGGATGCCTTAGTTTTAAAAAAAATATATATATATTTATATACACCATAGTGAAAGTGGATGGTGCAACCCCCAAAAGGTGGATAAGTAAGGGACCATGATACACCATTGGAGTTGTGCCATTTGCTTTCCAGGTGGTATAATAATTCTGGTGGTGAGTGTTACTGGGAGGGTGAGCATCCCAAAATAATTTCAACATGTTTCTCCATGAAAAACCACTTAACTGACCCCAGTTGTAACAGGGTACCCTGGAATCTGTATCCACATATCCACTAGTTCGGGGGCGACAGGTTGTTTAGTGTACCATAAGGGATTATACTACCCAGTTTTATAGGGATTGTAATAAACCATGAAACAAGGATCCCTATGAACCAACCAGTAGAATATAAGGTAACCAAGGTTTTGAACACTGCCACTGCCTGGCAGACTGGATTCTTGAACAATTCAAGCCCTTCCAGGATTCAGATCAATTCGTCCAAGGAAATGCTGGAATTGTGGAGGTTTGTGGAATTTCTGGTCAGCCTACAAAAGAATCACCATATTTCCCCATGTGAAATCACAAAAAATGGATCCTCCTTTTTTCCTGCTGCTGCTTGAGCGGGGACACGTGGCCTCGACCATGGCACCGTTGAGCAAATCGATTTTGTAACTTCTGCCAATCCTCCCGAAAAAACGCCTTGGGCAAGTCCTACACTGCATGTCGATTGGGATGAAAATCAACTATGCACTACCATACAAACGTACCGTCCAACAGGATTCCGCATCCATTTTGTTGACAATTTTGGATGAAACCGGTAAATTGACTGCCAAGGTCATTCCCACAACCAAACCGTTTGATTAGTATCAAATCGGATCTTCAAGAATGGTGGTGAACCTTGTTGAATGGTGGTGAACATTCTTCCAACTTTTTGGGGGTGGAATCATTGCATTATCATCTGAGCCGAGAGCTCAGAAAGAAGGGTAAGAATTTGGTGGAATGGCAGGGGTTGACCAGCCTCGGCAAAAAACCGAGTTGACGAAGCCTGAAAACGTTCGAAAAATGTCGTCAGCCTTTCTGGCAGCGGGTGTCATGGTGGAATTTTCGTAGCAAGTTGGGTGGCAAAGTTGGATGACAGGCTTACGAACTGCATCCAGACATCATTTGTATTTGATACCTTGAAACAAACCCTACAAGGTGGGGGCCCCTACCAACTATAAATGGGCTTAGAACTCCTATAAGCAGGGTTTTGTTCACCCCAGTTACCCATGGCCATTCCTTGGGGCCCACCTTGTCCGAACTGTTGGATAGCCTGGTTGCAAAGTTTCCTGTTGAAACCGCCTAACCGGGGGCCCGTTGAATTTGTAGGGCTTACGGCGGGTGAAATATCTCATTCGCCGAACGTGTGACTATGGGGGCTCTAGCAGGTGGTGTTTCTTAGGTACGATTTTTCAGCGTGGAATTTCCTGCAGGGTGCTGAAGCAGGAAGGACATGATTTCCCCCAATTCTACAGGAAAAGTTGAGTTGAAAAGTTAAAAATGATGTCAAATCATGTTTTTTGTTGCATGGTTTATCATCATGTTTATGAATCATGAATGATAATCTTGGATCTTGATGGAGTATCCTGAATGGAATCAGGTGGTTTGTTCAAATAGCTCAATAACTATCCCATGTTTATGACTCAGAAACATCAAATCAGCATACAAACATTGCTTAAAATGATTTGCCTATAGCATTGACCTTGTCATTTCCATTGGATCCATTCCATTGGTTCACGACTTGTTTCCAGGTATCTATTTCATAGAGGTGGGACTTGGCATTTCATGGGCTGTATTGTTGCTTTTTTCCACATGAGCGTCCAGAAAAAGGGCCCCTGATCCCTGGCTGTTTAGGGTATAAAGGGGAGTATATTACATATATTACGCATTTTTATGGGGATTATAGCCAACCATTGTAAGGATCCCTGTTAGCCAACCAGTATCAGTATAATGGAATGTAAGGCCGTTTTTTTTTTCGTGGCTCGCATTTTAATTAGAACCGCTGGCCTTGAGGGTCACCAAAGTGGGCAACAAAAATCGCTCACTATAGGAGTAGATGAGTCAGGATGGAGAATAATTGATAGGTATCCGGTATCCGAACAGGAAAACAGAATCTCAAAATTGGGTCATTGTAGGACATTTGAATTAGTCCAGAAAATTGAGTTATAACCATAACCCCTGTAAATAACCTTGCAAATTGGGAACTGGGGTGAAGAAAATTCTACTTCCAGGGGCCCCATTTCACCCCATTTATAGCTGGCAGTGGCCCACCTTGTATTTTTTTTTGTTTTTCCAGGTGGCTCGGAATCATCGTTGAATTTTCCAGGAGGCGCGTCAACGTGGCGGTCACGGCGGGCAGATTTTCATCACCTTGCGCCTCGGAGTTTCACATGAGTTCTTGTGAGGTCTGGGTTGCAGAGGGGGGGTGCTTTAAGCAAACAACTACAACTACAACGACGACAACGACAACGACAACGACAACAACAACAACAACAACAACCACAACGACGACAACGACGACAACAACAACAACAACAACAACAACAACAACAACAACAACAACAACAACAACCACAACCACAACCACAACAACAACCACAACAACAACCACAACCACAACCACAACCACAACCATATTTATTTGTGTTTCATATTTTAATACACTACATTTGTGTTTGCTGCGTTCCCAAATTTTGGGTCTCGCGTGCTTTGGCCAGCATCCCTCGTTGCCCTTAGGCCAGAAGCTGACGGCGACGCAGCGGAGTGAAAGGAATGACTTACGTCTGTGAGCAGCTTGACCCAAATTCTCATTGAAATGACAAATAATGTGAAAAAACGATTCACACAGAAGCATTATCATTAGAGGTAAAGGATGGTGTCGGTTCATAAAATCCGGCCAACCAGCCAGTTCTAAAGCAAAAACTATCCCATTCCCATGACGCATCCATGTGACTGGTATATTTACCTACATTTACCATGAACTATAAACATCAACCATTCATGTAGGTAAGTATACCAGTGCCATGGAAAGTAATTACATGTAATTACGGGAAACCAACATTTTGGGGGGTCCATTTTAGTTTTCTAGAGTCTCCCAAAGTCTTTTGTAACCATGAGATTCAACCGTCTCAACTGGCGCAAGGGTTTGTCAAAGGCAAATCGACTCTGCGGAGATAAGTTAAAACTTGAAAAGCCATCAATGTACCGTACCACGGTATCCGTCCATATTGTTATATAGTTAAGGGTTGTCAAAGACCATGTGCTGCCAGATGACGAAAAAAAACTTATCTATTGCATATTATGGGGTTATCCAAAATCTAGTTGGTACTCCCCCAAAGAAACATTGGGAGTGCTCACCCCTAGAAAAAGGTACATTATATATCATTTGGGGGATCTTCCAACCGATGGTCATTTGGTGGTGTTGCCCCACTTTTTTGTCCAGATTTTTTTTTGGAAGACCTACATGACACCCAGGTGTATCACTGAGATGTGTGGCTCCGACAATGCTCAAATTGAAGGCTGTGGTTGGCTTCCGTTTCGTGTTTCACCTGGTGTGAATGGTGCCCAGTGTATTTGGTGCCAAAAAAAAGACGTGATTTGAAAAAGAAAGTGGCAGAGATGGGCCGAAGAAAGGGATCTCTGGCATTATTTTGCTGCCTTAAAAATTCATGGGACCCTCCAAAGTTCCCAGTTTTGAGGTCCCTTGATTCTTAGGAAACTACCACCTAGTAAAACTCTTTGTGAGAAATCCCTATGAACCAGTTTGCTGAAATGGGAACACAAGGTGTTTGATTTCTGTGACTACCCCATAATTTTGCATCTTTTTTTGGATGCTATTTTCGTGAGTTATTCACAAAGATGACGGGAACTTTTTACCCTATAGGACCAGTGCCAAGAATTCTTGTGTTGTTTTGTTTGTACGTTTTGTATCGTTTTGTCGTGTCACCACTTAAAAAAGATACCCATAGGATCGATGTATGTGTATATTTACCTATATGAGTGGTGGATTTTTGTGGGAATGTATAGTTGCGGCCAACTACTTAGAACCTAAATTTTTTTCGAAATTTTTTCGAAATTTTTTTTGAGAGGTTCTAAGTATATACTTAGAACCTAAAATAGGTTCTAAGTGTAGATTTTCAGTTTTTTAGGTTCTAAGTATATAATTTTAGGTTCTAAGTATATACTTAGAACCTCATAGAACCTAAGGACTTATAGTCGACTATATACCCCAAAATGGGACCATTCCTTGCTGAACCTCATACTTAGAACCTCTTTTTTTTTCGAAATTTGATGAAACAAACAAATAAACATGAATAAAC